>JAUZSX010000041.1:2049175-2071910 GCA_034780655.1 Idiosepius hallami
AAAACCCCTTCATTAAATGACTTAAAAATAAAGAGAAAAAAAGGTCCTGGACACCTTTAAAGTCTTTTATATTGCTATTTGAATAGATTACTCACAAGATTTAACCTGGCACAGTAATAAAATATGCGTCGTTCATACATATTCTATTGTCATTAATGCAAAATGAAGCGAGTGAAGAGGAGAATTTAATGACAGCGGAAAAAAAAAGAATCGGCAATCTCAAAGATTTACGACCGATCAAAGTTTAGTTCTATTTTCATAAGTATTTCTTCTACATAAAATGGCCGATATTGAGACCAAAGTCTTTTTTAATTTGATTTGATTTGATTTGATTTGCGATTTAACGGCATTTCAACCACTTTGGGGTCATTTAATGCCAGAATAGTATTTTGTTTATGTTTACTTGATTCTCTTAAGTTTCTGTTATGAAAGTTAGTTTGATTTGATTTGATTTGCGATTTAACGGCATTTCAACCACTTTGGTGTCATTTAATGCCAGAATAGTATTTTGTTTATGTTTGCTTGATTCTCTTCAGTTTCTGTTATGAAAGTTAGTTTGACTTGATTTGATTTGGAATTTAACGGCATATCAACCACTTTGGGGTCATTTAATGCCAGAATGGTATTATGTTTATGTTTGCTTGATTCTCTTAAGTTTCTGTTATGAAAGCTGCTTCAGTTGTTATTCATTTGTTGGTTACGTATATATGTTGATGGGTCAAAGAAACTTGGGCAGTGTTGCAGAACAGCCCGGACCAGGGTTACAAATGTTTCTGTCTTTAATTTTCGGTTATCACCGTAAAGACACGTGACATGTTGGAATAAAAATAGATCAAACGAAACAAATTGAACGAACAAATTAATTTATTTACAGAACAAAATGAATAAAATTAAAGATTTACAGAACAAAACAACAAAACGAATAAAATTAAAGACTTAATAAATCATTTTTCTAACAATTTAACAGAACAAAACCAATAGGGTTTAGGGTTAGGGTTAGGGTTTAGGGTTAGGATTTAGGGTTAGGGTTTGGGTTCCCCTCAATTTCTGGAATTGATAGAACATTTTGAGGGTCTACAGTTTCCGTTCTCATTATTTATAAAAATCAGATGAATAAGATTCAATAAAAAATACTATTTTACGAAATATAAAAAAGATTCAATAAAATATACTATTTTAATATAAAAAAATACAATAATCAATAAACAATCGTGTGCAATAATTGTAATGAAAAACGTAATAAAAAATACTATGTCACGTGTCTTCACGGTGATGACCGAAAATTGTTGCAGGAAGAATTTTTTAACCCGATTTAAGACTGGTCCGGGCTGTTCTGCAACACTGCCGAGACTTGATTAATGCGAGCAAGTAGCGTCCAGGGTGTTGGTCATCAGGCTGTCAATATAACTGCAATTTATTAAAATAATTTTCGGCTTCCAAAACGTTATGGCAGTGAGGAAAAAAACCTTGGAATTATAAAAACAATACAGATCAAAATGAACACAAAAAGTGTATTAAAGCCAAACCTCCAAACATGTATATATGTGTACGTGTATGTCTGTGTGTTTGCATGTGTGTGAGAGAGAAAGATTATGTTAAAGTATAAGGGAATATTATGCTTTCTTATATATAATGTTTTGTATTTAGGCCTTGGGAGTGCTCACCAAGTAAATATATAATGTTTTGTATTTAGAAAATGGTGTAAAAAAATTGCTGGATGATTTTATAATAGCATTTCTGGCGAATTTCTATCTCATTTCATGTAAATTTTAATTAAATTTTTGTTAAGGTATATTTGAACAAGATAAAAGAATTCTACTATTATTCCTCGGAGCAATAAAAAAAAAAGCTCTTTGAATCTTATAATGTAGTTCAATATAGTTTGTTTTTAAATTTTTCTCAATGTAGTAATATTTACATTAAAATCAAACACCAGTATGATAGAGGGAATAATTATGCCTCTGATTTATTTTATATGCTACTCACAGATGCTTTTTATATAAAAAATCATTTTCGTACAAAATGAAATTAATATTAAAAAAAATGATGAAAGGATAAACCAGCCGTACAGTAAGTTGCTGAACATCATGAAGTTTTGTTTTTTAAAATATATTTCTAGATAACACTATTTTAACCCTTAAGTCTTCAGCTCTGGTCAAATGTGTTGCGACACTATATAAAAGTGTAGAGATTTTTTTTGTATGCTTTTAATCGGCTCCAACAGGAATAAAAACAGAAGCTGTTTTACAAAGATGTTGGACTTCTTTTAGCACTTTGGATCCTAAGAGGCCGATATATCGGCCCTGGCGACATAAGGCAAAAGAAGACACGCCAATATTTTGGCTTTAATATGTACTTCTAATGCAACGACTCTGGGTAAATACTAAGTAATTTTTATAAGTCAGGGTTCAAAGGGGAAGGTTTTTGTTTTCTTTTTATAAAAAAAAACAAAAAACAGGTATAATCTTACCCAGACACTGAAAATAGTGTTTTAAAAAAGTTAACAAATTTCTGTACTCCTTTGAACCCCAACTGATAAAAATCACCAAGTAGTCACTCAGAGTCGTTATATTATAGGAACATTTTAAAGCCAAAATATCGGCGTGTCTTATTTTGCCTTATGTTGTCGGGGCCGATATATCGGCCCATTAGGGTTCAAAGAGATAATCGCAGATCAAATCCTGTCGGTATTTAAGGATTATTTCTCCGGTTGGATTCAAAGATTATGAAGTGAAGTGGTTCATAAAATATGGTTCAGAACATCCTCGCAAAAATTATGTTAGATAATCTCTCTAAAAATAAAAGGAACAAAAAAAGGACTAAAATGAAATAAAATAAATTAACAGAATAACTTTTTTCTCTTAATATT
Source organism: Idiosepius hallami (assembly GCA_034780655.1). NCBI lineage: Eukaryota > Metazoa > Mollusca > Cephalopoda > Idiosepiidae > Idiosepius > Idiosepius hallami. The sequence goes on from JAUZSX010000041.1 coordinate 2,052,045, forward strand.
CTTGAATAGAATAAAAATAAAAATTGTGAAAACTAAACATTAAAACCGAAGATAAACCGGCCAAATCAAATCATTTTTAAAAGAGCCATTTTCTCTTTTTCTTTGTGAAACGGTTTTTAAGAATCTTGAAAGGGAAAAGATTAAACATTTTAGCAATTCAAGAAGCTTTAATTATTCATGAATATTCCAAACATAGCCAAACAGAAAAAAAAGGCTAAATCTAAATTGAAAAAAAAAAAGATTTGCGTTTTAATAAAGTTTCAATAATACTTAGTTATTTTTATTTATTTCAACTTCTTCATATTTCTTTTTAATTTTGAAGATTTTAAAATCTTGTACATTTTTTAAAATACATTTAACTTTTTATTTTGATATTACTTATTTTTTTATACACTTTTTATTTAAAAAAACTTTTTTTATTAAATAATTTTCCCGATTTCTTTTATAAAAAAAAATAAAGATATATATGATATATAATATATATATATATATTCTTAGGGTTCAAAGGTTTAAGGCAAAATATTGGTATTTTCTTTTGCCTTATGTTGTCAGGGTCGATATATCGGCCTCTTACGGTCCAAAGGTTAAAGGCAAAATATTGGTGTGTTTTTTGCTTTATGTTGTCAGGGTCGATATATCGGCCTCTTAGGATCCAAAGGTATAAGCATTTTTTTTTAAATTTCGATTTTTATGCGTCTTTGTTATATAAGTAACAACTAAGGACTCGATAATATGCAGCTAACTCCTCGGTTACGACTTTTGGTGGCTTTTTACACTGGGCCGACAATTTCTCAGAAAGGGGGCATTAATCCAATTAGGTCATAAATGCAGTTACACCGTCTAGAATCTGTTTCACTTTCGAATAGAATTTAGGAATGAATAAATAAAGTAAACGAACAAATAAACATAATTAATATGAAAATATTGAATTAATTTATCTAACATAACTAATTATTATGAAAATAACAAAATTTATTAAACAAAAATAATAATTATTATGAAAATTATACAATTATTATGAAAATAATTAAGAATTATGATTTTTAAAAAAAAAAGTTTAAATTATTTTTTCCGAAAGAGTATTTTCTTTTTTCGACTTGATTAAATAAAGTTTAATTTTTTTTAAATTAGAACCAAAATAAAACAAATTAAAACAAAAAAAGATAAAATATTCAATATAAGAAGAAAAAATGATTTTATAATATCGTCGTAGCAAGCATAACTTTATGCACTTGTAATTAAAAAGTGAAAGTAATTATCTAATTCTAGACGGTGTAACTGCATTTATGACCTAAATGAATTAATGCCTCCTTTCTGAGAAATTGTTGGCCCAGTGTAAAAAGCCACCGAAAAGAAAATATGTTATTGGTCACTTGATTTCTGTCAATTATGTATTTAGGTCCTTCTATTTGTTTTTTTAGTTTTTTTTTCCAACTTTTGGTAAATTTGGGTTGTTTGAAAAATGGAATGGAATTGTTAATTTCGGTCAGTTTTCATTCTAAGAGCAAAAATGAATAAAACCAACGAATAGAATTTTTATTTTTAAAAAATTAGATATTTTTAAAATAATTATTGTTATGATAATTATTATACCAAATATGAAATGAATTTTTAAATCGAACAAAACTAAATATTTTTTAAATTAAAAAAAAATGTCAATGAAACAATAATAGCTTATTCTTGTTTTTAGTTTTTTTTTTTAGTTTGTCCCAAACAAAAATGGTCCTCTTGGAAAATTTATTTTGTGATGGTAGTACTTGCATAAATTATTACTAGAATTCATGTATGTATAATTTCTTATTTTCTTTTTACTATTTTAGGATTGGTTTTGAATTTAAAAAAAAAAAAATGCCTTCAGAAAAAATTATAGGAAATAAACCAGATGCATTAACTGCTGTAAAAACTCTTCTTCGAGAAAGACTGAGTCAGTGTTGGATACCAGAGAACTTTATTGGATTTGAAAAAGAGAAAAGGTTGGTTAAATTGTATTTATGAATCCAATAATCAAGGTGGTCGACATGGCCCAGTGGAGAGGCAATCGGACAACAGAACTGTAGTATGTGTGTTCGAATCCAAGTTCTATCTACGTTGACATGTTGACTGATACCCTTGGGAAAGGTATGAATCCATGTCTTACAGCCGCTATGGATTAAATAGTGCAACTACCATGTGTGTAAAAATAACGTTTATCATATGTAATTGTTCTTGGCATTAAAATGACCTAAAAAGGTTGATATGCCGTTAAACACCAAACAAACAAACACTCAATAATCAGATATACAACTGTGATTTGACACAAGGTCATATGTGCTGTGACTGGTTGTGCCATTAAAGAATATCTGAATGTTCAAAGAAATTAGAAAGTAAATATAATTTTTTTTAATAATGCTAATTCTAGCTTTGTACCATTGGCTATGAAATTTATCTTTCAAATGTAGAAATTTTCTTTTTTCCTAAAATATTATAACATTAATATTTTTCAGAGAGCTGTATGATTTGCTGAAGAGAACAGTCAGTTTTGGGGAAAGTAATTCAGTTGTTATAATTGGTGCTCGAGGTATTGGCAAAAGTATGGTAAATATCATTTTCTATTTATATATATATATATATATATGTTTTTTTAAGGGAGTTCCACGAGTATTCAAATGGAATTCCATGAGTATTTTTGTGAACACTAATCTGAAAATTTTCCTATGTTTGTTAATGGCAATTGAGTTACTGTTAAGAAACAATAGCTTCAGAATTAGTCTAATTTATTTTGTTTTTACATTTATCAGTCAATCTTTTCAAAAATGTAATTATTATGTCCATCATAGAAATATTGCAATTGCTATAGTAACCTACCCACTCAAGCACTGGACTGTAATTTATAATTTATGTTATGGCCTTACCCTGATATTACACCTACTAGCAGGGCAGACTGAGCTATCAGTCCAATCAGACTTGGTCAGAGGGCCCAGCACTGCAGAAACACACAGACTGCTGAACATGAAACAAGTATGAGGAGATCCATGACTGAAAATTTGGAAAATTTTCCTCTATATGCGGTATTTAACTGTAAAAAAATTTGGAGAGAGGGCCCATTGAATTTTCAGTCCGAGGGGCCACAATACTCTGAGTCTATCCCTGCCTACCAGGTTGTAGTTTTTCTTTCTCAGAGTTTCTTATTTCTTAGCCAGATTAGCTGTTAAGACTAACAAGCTGCCTTTTCTCCAGGTTTTAAAATCGGTTTTATCTTTCACCGAGTTTAGTTTCTCAAGTTAATCAAACCCATCAGTCAAGATTAACCAAAATTGAATGTAACAGTTTGAATGTGACTTGAACTTGTGTATTACAATTTGTAGGCTGCAGGCCTAAAGGTCTATACCACTCTAGATTCTTTATTTTTTGGGGGGGCGGGACCTTTGGGTGTAAGAAATAAAATAGGCTAACAAATTTCCAATAACCCCCCTAAATATCATTCTATTCTCCCCCCAATACAAATTTTGCACATTAGTGAGAATTTTATTACAACACAATCTTTGATAAAATCCTCATTGATATCAGTGAATATTGTCACAGTAAATAAAAAAGTGAATCATAATTGGTCAGATTTTGGGACAAAGCTAGCAAAAATTCCAGCATCTAATTTGTGGATTGAGATTGAAAGAACAAATTAATTAACTAAGATAAAACTGTGAATAAATTGCTACAAATACAGCAGAGTCATAGGTCAGTGGTTAGTCTATCTGTCTTGCATGACATGGTTCACACATTCGAATCCCACCTTGGGTTTGAAAATTAACAACATGGCATGTCACTGACAAGATCCAACAAGATTGAAACAGCTGTCTGACACTGTTATGAGTTCTGCATAATTTTTGTCATTGATCGTTTGCGTTATATAATGTTGAATGTTTAAATTGTGAGAGGTGCAAGATAAGAGCAAAAATCTCTTCGGGTCGCAAGAAAAGGTTGAGAACCACTGCTCTATGCAAATAGTTGAAGGAAGTTGTAATGATTTTTTTTAAGTGTTGTACGTTCTATTATTTATAGTAATAATTACTGTTCTTAATTTTTCTTTTTGTTTTAGCTACTCAAAAGTACTTTGACTGAGATCAGTGAAGACAAGAACATAACTCAAAATCTGCTTCAAGTTCATTTAAATGGTATAAGTTTTTTTTTTATCTTGTTACCTTATTCAGAAAAGTTATTTTAACAAATTTTATTTGATTTTTTGAATTTAAGATTATGTAACTAAACTTCAAACACAATACCAATTCTTAAATGTAGTTTCTTTAGCATTTATATTTGAATATTAGGATGTCCCAAAAGTTTGTAAACACTTGCAAAAAATTGAATTTAATTTTTATGCAATTTTTAATTGCTATTTGTGTTTATCTATATACTTATATGAATGGAGTCCTCGTGTTTGATTGGGTTCTACATCTGGTTTCGAATTTCCTATTTACGAGCCCTGTGCACATGGCTTGATCGAGCAGGTGCTACTTTTCAGAAGAAAACATGAAATTTAACTCTTAACACTGTTATTCTTAAATTGTCACCCATCTACTGACTAGGCTTGACATTACTTAACTTCGATGATCTGACTGAAACCTGTGTCTTCAACAAGATTGACTCTATAAATCTTTTTAGTAACATAGGAGTGTAGATTGTTGCTTACAAAATCTTTTTTTTTAAACATAGAGAAGATACAATCGAGGGTTTTTTAATTTAAAAAAATATATGACGGAGACGCGTTTTTGAAATTTAAGACAAAATAATTCATTTTTAAACAAGAAGCGTTTTTGAAAAAAGCATTGAGTATCTTCCTAGATAATCGGCTTTCCTAATTATCTTAACGGCAAGTCCCTGGCACCAGGCAAAGCCAGGCAATACTTCTAGTATTCTTATTGTGATCTTTACATTTGATTTCCAGATTGACAAGAGAAAGTCTTTGAAAATGATGGTCTTTATTTTGAGAAATAATTTTTATTATTTGACGAGTAAAGTTTTAACTTTTGGTACAAGCTAGTAGAATTAAGAACATTTAAATTCTTTCCTTTATTAGAATTATTAATTGAAAAATGGTATTTTGATATCAATGTATGTTTTTCATTTTAGGTCTGCTGCAAACTGATGATAAAATAGCTCTAAAAGAAATTGCTTGTCAACTTCAACTTGAAAACACATTTGGTGACAAAGTTATTGTAAGATTTTTAATACAATTATCTTTTCTTTTCTTTTTTTCATCAAACATTATTGAACCTCTCTTAATTTAATCGTTTCATTTCTAATACACAAAAATTTCACATAGAAAAGTTCTCATGGTCGAAAATTGCTGAACTATTCGACCTCAGTTGCAACTATTTCAAATATCTAATGAAATCTTATGTCTTAATTTGTACTTACTTTTTGGCATCCAAATTTACCTTAATTCTTATAGTGTTACCATATGGTCACACCATTTGTAAATTCTATAAAAACCTATAACTTGTTTATTAAACCTAGCAGGAGTTTAAGGATGGTGTAATATGTTCACATAACTAGGGCTGTGAAAATATACAATTATTAAAGAATATTCTACTCATTATTTGTTGTTTTTTGTGATTTTGCCATTTCTTTTAATTCTTATGTTATTAGTATGACTGTGACAATATGCTTTTCATAAAATATTTTCTATTTTGAGTATGATACTTATAGTAAAACAAAATTCATTTCTGTATTAATGTTACTAAATTAAATACAGTTCAGATCCTAGTTGCTCGTTTTGCATTCATAATTAGACTAATAACCTTGGGAAAGACATGAATCTCCACATTCTCTCCAGCTATAGATTATATAGTGCATATTGTGTTATTAAAAAAATTAAGTGTTGACAAAATGTTTATCAAAAAATGATTTTTCTTGGCATTAAGTCACTTAAAAAAGTTTATATGCCATAACACAAACAAGATAATTTCTAAAGTAGATTAATTTTTTGTTTTTCAAATAAATTGTTGATTTAAATAGGTATATTTTTATTTAAAGGGTTCATTTGCTGAAAATCTGCAGTTTCTATTAGACGCTTTGAGAAGTGGTAAGTATAATTTTATAAGTATCAGTTTTATACCAAAAACAAGTTAGCAATAGATTTAAAAATCATACAAAAATCTTATTGCATATCTGATGTACTCATTCAATCAGAGCTGATTACATTATTTATAATGGTATTTCTGACTGTATTAGATTTATATATAAAATATATTCACCATCAAAAATCCTTTATAAGATAATAGATAAAATAGATAATAGATAAATATACATTTGCTGTGTATATAATATATCGTACCATTCATCATCAAAAACTCTTTATTGTAATTGATGCAATGGATAAATATACATTCAAAGAAGACTCTGTTAATTAGTTTTTAATTTTACATAAATAATGTGGATAAAAAGAATATATTTTTTACTTACCATAGAAAATAGTAGTTGTATAAACTATTATAGTTAGCTTCTTAATTTCACGAAATAAAAATAACTAAATCCTTTATCTATGCTTTCTACTTCCAATATCCTCTTTTAAAAAAAACTTTTGCAAAATGAATTATAATTTCATTATTTTTATAAAATCAAATGACTGTCACAAGCAACCTCATATAGAAAAAATTGATCCAGTTAAGACAGAATAAATATGCAACCTATGGTTGAATATTTATTCTATCTTAACAATTTTGTAAGGTGTGTTAATAGTACCAAGTCCTGCAATTTGTGTTTAGTTCCGCTGTTGAAAAGTACAAGTTATTTCCCTTACATTTTGATAAAGTACTGTACGAAAATTTAAAAATTCTCCACATTATATATTTTATCAGATTTCGTTTACACGAGAGTGATAGTTGTGTACTCAATATTTTTAAAGTTATTCTTGGGCCCAACTACACAATATTATCTATCAAGAATGATTAAAATATAAATTATTGCTTTGATTTTTGAAGATATAATCAACATAATAAAAAAACTTAAAATAATTTGAAAATAAATCGTTTATGCTGAAAATAATTGCCATAATCTAGTTGATACCAGTTAGCCATTTTGAACTATATAATATATAGGGTGACGAGGTGGAACACCCTTCAGACTATGGAATCGTATTATACCAGTTCAGATCCTAGTCAAAACTATTCTATCTACCTATAGCTGCTTTGGGCAGATCAAGCTCATTTACTCAGGAGGGTATCTCATCAAGGTAAAGGCCAACACTGGTTACAAAAGCCTAAAAAAGTCTTTCTGGTTGAAGATTAAGCATAGGGTTTGGGACTCTTTCTTGCAAAAAACAAGTATGCTACAGAAACAGCAAAAAAACAAATTTACTGCCTAATGCACCACTTGGTGTAACGGTAAAAATATTTTTAACTATAAGAATTTAATAATTTAGAAAATGCAAACCTTCAATTACATGTACCTTGACAACACTTAGAATCTGATTCATAATTTTTTTTTTTTTTAAATCTTTTTACTGTCTATAAGAGTTAAATTATTACTAGGGCTGTGACAAGATTCTTTTAAAAATATGCTTTATATTCTCTGGATATGCAAGAAATATTCTTCGAGCATATACTTAAGAATATGCTTTTTTTTCTCAGGAATATTCTTTTTTTTTTAAAGAATATGCTTTCTGTTAAAAGCATTTTCTTTTTATTATTTTTTTAAAAAGTTAAAAGCATATCTTTTTTAAAATTTTTATTTTTTTTTAAAGTTAAAAGCATATTCTTGTAAAAAAAAATTTGATTTTGTTAAATGCATATTTTTTTAAAGAATATTATATTTACTTGGTGAGCAACAACCATACAACAACCGTGCTCTATACTCGGGCTTTTTACATTCAGTGTTACCCTTCACCTAGATGAGCAGCTCTCCCGAATTAATGAGCCCCATCTGCTTGAGGCATCTAAAGGTGATTCTAATGGTTTTGACTGGGATTTGAACTAGCGTAATATGATTCCAGAGCCCGAGCTTTTACCAACGCTCCACCGTCGCAGCCCCATATTTAAAGAATATGCTTTCTGTTAAAAGCATATTCTTTTTATTTTTTTTTTTAACGAAGTTAAAAGCATATTCTTTTTTGAAAAGAATATGCTTTTTGTTAAAAGCATAAAAAGGCAAATAATATGCTTACATAAAAAGAATATTCTTGTCACAGCCCTAATTATTACTTTATATCATAAAAAACTTTGATTTTTTTTTTCAACAGGTGACAATAAAAGCAAACCAATCCTCTTTGTCCTTGAAGAATTTGATCTTTTTGCTCAGCACCATAACCAAACCCTCTTGTATAATTTATTTGATGTGGCACAATCTGCTCAGAGCCCAATTTGTGTTTTGGGTCTCACATGCCGAATGGTAAATATAACAAAATTTATCTTTTAATTCAAAACTCATCTTATATATAAAAGTCAAGATGTCGTTGTGTGTGTGTGTGTGTGTGTTTGTGTGTGTGTATGTTTTATGCAATCGCGCACCTCTTATGATATTGAAAATTTGGCCCTTTGAAATCGAAAAACGGGCGGCCGAGCGAAGCCGGGCTAAATTTCTAGTTGTTTATAAAATTTGAATAATAATATAGAGTTGAAAGAGTGTATGCCAGCCATGTATGTAGTTAACATTTGGTAAGTTTAGTCTCTAGAGTTAAAGGCGGATCTGTTCAGTGAATGAACTAAGTTCAGACTGATCCAATTTGGCCACCTTCAAAACAAGAATATAGTTAATGCTAACATGTTTCGGAATGATCCCCATCAGGGCACATTTATTATTATCATATGTTGTATCTATATGGTCTTATTTATATAAACAAGAATTGTAAGTATTCTTATCATAATGCACCAACGGAATCAAGTCTTTTCATGCAAACATTAGAAAAAGTTGAAACTCATTTATTCAACTGTGTTGTAATAAAATTAATAATTCTATTCCTGTTCAGAAAGGCAGATAACTCCTGCTTACTATTAGTTATTCAGAAAGGCAGGTAACTTCTGTCTTTCTTCCATCAAGAGAGATAATTGTCACTTCTATAGATATAAATATCTTTATCTTATTTTTTAAAACAACTGTATAACTTCAATAGAAACTGGGTCAGTTTTTAAATTTCAATAATTTTCTTTCCTGAAAACTTTACAATAGATTAAGTATGACTATCAGAATTGTTTAATTTTCTGGGGAGTTTTATGAAGTTGTAGATATATAGATCTTTGCAATATGACAAACAGCAAAATTTTTTTTTTTTTTTTAAATTCAGAAATAAACTTTATTTCAACAAAGAAAAATAACATGAGTAGATGGACCGAAGTTCGAAATCTCACTGGTTGGGCAGGGAAAGTTCTAGCCTTTTTATTAACAATAGTTGGCTCATTGAATTTGGCGGAAAATTGTCTTATTGTTGTCTGCTGGATGAGAACCATATTAGGAATTGGGCTGGAACTTTCTAAAGCCAGGGTCATCATTGGTCAGGGAAAATATATTCATTTCCAAAAAAGGATTATTTGCATAAATAAAAAATTTTCTTATCTTCTTCCTTTGTGGAAAAATGAAAATATTTTTCTGATTTTGATTTTTTACAAAAATATATTTTTTTTAATAAAATTGTGGCTAATCGCCACAAATTTCAAGTCGTCACTCCAAAAAATCACCTTAAAATCATCTTCCAGAAATTTGACTTATACACAAGTATGTATGTTAATCAATTGCTTCGGCAAATTATTTTCATTGTCTAGTTAATCAATATTTAAAGAGATGCAAGTTATCTTTTTATCATTTGATTTTATAGGCATACTAATAAACAGAGTCTGCTAAGCAACCTCTTTTGACCCACTGCTAGCTTATTGTTATTGAGCTTTTTTTAATATACATTTTTTATACTGTTCTTGTTTTTCTTCTAATGTTTATGTGTGATGTAACTTGTCTGGCTTTTGTGTCCAGTGTTTGACTCTGTGTATTGCTCATTATTTTATAGATGGACATATTGATGACATGATTAAACCAGTCAGCCTGGTTGATAATGCATTCAGAGGTCATAAGATATTCACAACACCAATTGTTATAATTCCAGGTAAGTCAATTTAATTAAGTTTTTCTTATGCAGGTGCTTGAAAAGTCAATGTGAAGTAGAAAATTATGTCTTAGTGCTAATGGAGGACATTTCCAGTATTTTCTATAAGATAAGCTAGAATTCTTTAAATAAATAATGTTATTGATTCGCTTTTTGTAAATATAATAAATAAAATTTTTCAACATTCTGGAATTTTTTATTTTAAATTTATATATGTTTATGTATGTTTAATTAAATATATTTGTTTAATATTTAGTTGGAGTCGTTTAAAAAACTCACACTCATGAACAAGATCTTAATCAAAAAAAGTTTAAGAAGTCCTGATGTAGAAATGTATGAATATAAAGAGTTTAAATCTAAAGGAAATGATTTCATTTGGCTTAATTCTTTCTTTTAGGTGTTGACCACAATGCTGTTGTAAACACCTTCCAGACTACTATCATGCAATCTGGATTAAATCCTAAAATGGTTTTGGTAAGTTTTATATTGAAACATTCAACTTTTATCTTTTTATTCTCACTGTCTTTTAGTAGCAAGGCTTCATAAATAATCATCACTCAAGGAGCACAAACCCAAGTTAGGCACAAGGCCAGTTTTATGTTCTCATATACTTGGGATTTTTGAAAACAATGTTGCCTTTGACCTTGTTGAGTTACACTCATTGGGTTGATAGGTCTCATCCACCCAGGTTTTTGGAGTCAGTGTTATCCTTACACTTAGATCAGTTACTCCCCTGAGTTAATGAGCCTCATCTGCCTGAGACAGAGGGAAGTGAATGTAATCGTTTTGGAAACTAAATTTTTAGATACAAATACAAATAGATTGGGTTTCTATGACATAATTTACAAGCAAGTGTTTTGTATGACTATGTGCGTCTTCAAGGATAATGGAGATGCCCCATCTCCAAGCATTGAGCCATGGTTATGCAACATATAAGCAGTCGTTTATGATTGTTGTAAAAAATATTGTTGTTATGAATTATTGTTGTTTTTTGTTGGACAGGTTTGTTGGGATGAAAAGTTCCCAGAATTCGCTGAGTTGGCTGAATTGTTTGGCTTTCAAAATAGATCTTTGTTGAGTAGTACAAGATATACAGGTGAGTAACATGATTCTTTAATGGCTGGCCAATACAATTAGTCAGAATTATTCAACTAGATTTTAGAGAGACCACTCAGTAAAGAGAATAGGGTTCATATTTATATTAAACTCACTTTATTTAACTTCTTAAGTAATTTCCTTTTTTATCTCAAAGTCAAAGCCAATAGTAAGAACAAACTTACTTCTCTGTAATAGCTTGTTGCTAAAATCATGTCAGTTAATTTCATATTATGATATAATCTTATGTCTATTATTTAATGTTTAAGATTATGAGTTTAAATCTAATAATATTGCAAAATCCTTTTATTACAATTTTATTATTATTATGAATTCTCACATCATTCACGTTTAACATTTGTATGCTGTTTTTGACTGTTGGTGGTTTTCACTAGAGTCAGAATGACAAGAAGTCTTCTCATGATTCTCCAGCAGAATCTGCTCCATCACAGTCAAAGATTGCATTGTATCACTTCTCTTTAGGTTTTAACTTTTATGTATAAGTTCAGTAGAATCTGGTTATGCCTTCCAAGAAGGACAATAAGTATCCTCTAGCACTTCAGCATCTCTTGTGGTCAGCATCTGCAATCCTTGATCGTTTTCAGTTCTTTTTTCATTTTGTTGGGTTCAATTTTCATCTTCCATTACTTTCCTTTTTATGTCAGCAGTTTTAATGAGTGCTGTTATCTATAAAAGGTGCATTATTGTCATTATTATTATTATTATTATTATTATTAGATTATATATAAACTAGAAGTATTGTCTGACCTTGCTTGAGGGTTTGCTTTGATGCTACCTTTGTGCTCATTTTGAAATCTAAAATTAATTGCCATATTTTTTTTTTAAATTCTTTTTTCTTTATAAAATTTAAAATTCAAATAAACAAGTGAATAAATCAGCTTTAGATAATATTCCTAAACAGAAGAATGTCTTACATAAATATTAAAACATTTCGATTAATAAAAAAACATAGAGCAAATTATCCAAATAGATTTTCCTTAATGTAATATCACTGCCTTTAAATGATAGTTCTAAAAGAACAATATCTCTTGTATAAATATGAAAACTTTTCTGTTACTAAAAACCATTCCAAACATAAACTTAATTATTTAAAATAGATTTTCTTTAATATAATATAAAAATTAGGTAATTCCTATACTTGATTTTTTTAAATAAGTAGAATAGATTAATTACCTAAATAAAATGCTATTATCAAGAAAAGGTTGGATGATAACATGATTTGGGCATGAGATGAAATAAAATAAAAATCATAGTTTTTATTTTATTTTTGAGATGAGGCATCGCAATTTAGGTATTAACTTTATTATTCGACCTTTTGTCCTCATCTTAGTAGGTATTTTTTTTTTTTTTTTGATGTTATTACACTAAGTTTTGGCCTAGTCTCCCTCAGGCCTACTAAGATGAGGACAAAAGTCCAAATAATAAAGTTAATACCTAAAATAAAAATATTTGAAAGAATAATACAACAAAAAAAGACTAACTGAGGATTGTGCAGAAATGAACTTAGGCAGTATGTGCCGTGTAAGGATGAGACAAATCCATCTGTAGAGGTAATGTCCCAACATAAAATCAACATCTAAATGAACAGAGAGCCAATTCAATTGTAAAAATTTTTTTTTAAAAATTTAGTTTTTTGCTAAGTTTTGATTATAATTTCCTTCTAATTTTTATTGGTTTAAATGTTTTGAGTTTGTTTTTTTTTGTTTTTCCTTCACAGAGGTTATGATGAAAGCCATTGATATGGCCTGGAAAGTGTTTCCTCAACAAGTAAGCATTCTTTTGCTTTCAAGCAATTTCATTTAATTTGTTATTATTTCTTAACAGTTTTACTTACTAAGTTATTACTTTGTGCATCTATTTTTGGACTGTTGTTCTTATCTTTATCATTTTTACCTTTAAAACATTTCAGCCAATGAACCCTTTGGCTATCTTCAGATGAGTAAACTTGGGAACCTTCTGATTTTAATTAGGAATCACAGAATTTCAAACTTAACCCTTTATTCAAACCACAAAGGGAGTCTGCTCTTGTTCTGTTAACCAGAAATGGAGAGAGTATTGAAATCATTGAAATCTTGTTGACTGCTGCCTTTGGGTAGGATTGAAATCTTCTTCTTCAGATAATGCTCACTCAATACCTCAGATACTGAATGGCTTTAAAAATTGTGCCATGCACATGTAGATTAACAGTTAAAGGCATTTGAATAGTGGTTTGAAGAAAGTGTTAAATTCAAAATTCTGTAATTCCCAATTACCACAAGAAAGTTTTGACACCTAAAGGGTTCATCAGCCGAAACATTGTGAAAGTGACAATGATAGGGATGGGTGACAACATCCAAAAAAATGGATGTAAAAATTGTCAACCTTTATCCTAGGGATTCTGAAAAAACATACATTATTACATCTTGATTATTCTGTTTTTTATTATTATATTGTATCTTGTCTAATTTCTTTTTTATTATATCATATATTAAGTAATTCATTTACTTCATTATAAAATGTTGGAATATTTTTTGTCTAATAGTACTGGGGTATGATTGCGGGTATTGGAACATTTCATTATAGAGGGTAAATTATATTCAACTAATCCACATAGCAGACAGGACATAAATCACCTTATTAAATGATGCCAGATTCAGCAGATTTCTTACTGTGTAAACCTCGGCTAGTGACTTGACTACTGAATTATTATTACTGTTGGTACTACTACTACTTTTGTTACTACTGCTACTACTACTAAAATATTTGGATGAATTACCATTCTAGATTATATTAATTTTTCTGAGGTTAAATTATATTCCAAGCAAAATGGCCCATGAGCAAAAATAATATTTTGACAAATTTTGACTAATATATCTTAACTAATTTATTTACTGTGTTAGTCTATCTTGACTAATTTATTTGCTACATTATAATAATTTTACAAATTTATTTACTAACTTATTACATGTTGAATAATTTCTTTATTATAATATCTTATCTAAATTTATTCATTTACAGCATCATAATATCAAGATTAATTATTTACTATATTATAAGAAATAAACTAATTTGTTGACTCAAATCTTATATCTTAAGTAATTTTTTAATATTATACTATACCTTATATATTGAGTCTTATTATATGTATAGGTTTTAGTATATTTAGTCATCTTAGTATGTTTAGTCATCTTAGTAAATTAAGTCCTTTTAGTATATTTAGTTCTCCTAGTAGATTAATGTCTTAATGTAATTAGTCTCCTTAGTATATTTAGTCTTTTTAGTATATCTTTGTATATTGAGTTCCCTTAGTATATAGTAGTATATCTAGTCCTCTTTGTATATTTCATCTTTTAGTATATTTAATCCTCTTTATTTATTTATTTAGTCTTTTTAGTATATCTAGTCCTCTTATTTCATCTTGTTCTGCTTGTAAATTTATATGTAGACAAAGATGGATATAAAAATCACCCTTTAGAAAAAAAGTAATAAATTTTGATTAAATTGTTTCCTTCCATTTCTTTCTGTCTCTTCCTATCTCTCATTGGAACTGTTTCTCTTTTGTAAAAGCCTCTCAGCATTAAGATTAGATAATAATTCTATCATTGTTTAGGCCAACCAATGGATAAACTCTTGGACTCATCCATGATTCTTTCTTCTGACAAGAATGCGACACCAATGGAAATTTATTTCTCTCATAAGTAGATCTTTGTAGGTGGCCTCGCCTCAACTATTTCGTGATCAACTCTTACGATAGATGTGTTTAATATTTCAGGTCTATCATCAAATATGCCTTTATTTGCATTTTGTCTCCACCTCCGCAAGGCTGGATAGAGATGAATCCCCATTGGTCTTCTTCTTAGAAAATATATAGATTTCTCGTTACTTGAGAGACGAGAAGTGATGGATTTTGCTTTGATGCCAAATTCATCAAGTGTTTTGTACAGAAGAAGCTTTTCTGTTAGACAAGATCAATTTTGTTGTGCTTCTATGATTAAGGGCTTTTGTTAAAGGAAACTGTCAATAAAGTCTCTTCTCTCTCAGGAATCGAAAATTTGGATGAATTCTTTCTTTATTTTTTTTTCTAAATTTACCACAATGGAACCTGCTGTCAGTCTCATGTTTTTCTTTCTTTCCTATTGTTTTCTTTTTATTTGTTTTTTAAAAAAATATGATATTTCCTATTCTTTTAGTTGTGATAATTTTACAGGTTTTTTTCTTGAAGTTATTTTAAAAACATTTTTTTCCAAAAAATGTTTCAATGGATGAAAAATATGAAAGAAAATGAATTATATTTCTTTGTTTTTTTTTATTTTTTTTATTTTTTTTTTTTTCATTCATTGAAAAATATTGATGTTATGTTTGCATTATTTTTTTTGTTAAATCTTTTTTTCACTTTCTAAAAATTTTATCTTCGCCATGTAAATATTTATTGTAACAAGCTGGGCAGATTCAATTTTTGTAACTAATTTAGAATTTTTATAACCAAATTGAATAAAAGATTATGTGTGAGCTAGTTTATCTGCTGCTTCCTACATGAAAATTTGACATTTTAAAGAAAAAAACATTGTTATTTGATTTCATGAATTCTGGTATTAAAAGTAGCCATCATAAGTGAGATAAGTAATGTTTACTCAAACCTAAATTCAATAAAAAAACAGTCAATTATCACAGGTCTTAGTAAAATGTTGCTTCCTATTGTTTATGCTTAGACAGGATTGAGTTTTTTATGATGAAAATACTTATGTCTGCATCTGTTTTTGTGTGTTTGATTGTTGATTATTAGGTCATTTGATGCCAAGAACAACCATTCTTTGATAAATGTTCTTTTTGTCTACATGTAATTTTTTTTGATAATCGAATGTGCACTATTAGCACAAAGCTGGAGGGAATGTGGGGATTCATACCATTCTCAAACATTAATCAATTATTAAACACAAATGGAACGATTTGGATTCGAACTTGCGTATTACGATTCTGGAGTCCTACTGCTTATCTATTGTTCCAAGTTGAAATTTGAATTACACTACTTTAAAGCAGTGGGGCATTCTATCTCGGCCGAAGACACAAGACATTATCTTTATTATCAAAGTATTTTAAATAAATATATAAAAAAATTGTTGACTTAATATTCAAAATCTAACCGAAATGAATCGGGCCATTTTCAATATCTAAAATTCATTAAAAGTATTGCCCAGTTTTACTACTAATGTTATTAAAAAAAAAATATTATTTAGAAAAGCGGCACCATACATTTTTTGCAAATTTTGGTGGTCTGAATGGTTAGGGTTAGGCTTTCTCTTGGGTTCATTTTTTTTTTTTTAATTCTAATTTTTTATTTTTAATATGTTTTCTTTATGTTGATTAAATGCCTAGCTCTCGGGAGATTAAGTGTCCACATGATGAAAAACCATGCAATTATATGTCTAGCAATTATATATCCATCATTGATAGTCAGGTGATTAAATGTTGGTAAACCAGTTATTTGGTATAAGCTATTGTTTTTTTTTTTATATATTTAGGCAAATGTTATTTAAATACAACTAAAGGCATAAAAGTGACTAAAAATGTCAAATGACCACCCTGAAGATGGATAAGGACAACAGAAAATGTTGGAATAAAAAACTAGGGGATTATGTAAAAACACTAGACCCTAAGACAAAATTTTTTGTTATAAGATGATGAAAAATAGAAATATTAAAAAGAATTATAGAAATTCTTTTGGATAACAATTATTCAAATTTATTTGTGTGGGATTTTTTTTATTCTGTTTTGCAGGAACATATTATCTTTATAGAAGAAGAATTGTTATTGTCACCAGACTTCCTGTTTTATATGGCTCAATCTTTGCCTGCTTTAGAGGCTGACCCCTCATTACTTGCAGTTTCTGCTTGGAACTATAATGGTATGTTACATTGTTGTGTTTATTTATTGTGTCTTCAGGTTTTGATGATACATTTAATAAAATAGTTTTTGTATGTAATATATTCATGAAGTAAGTATTGGCTTTGTGATACCTTAGTGTCAAAAAGAAATTCTCTTGACATCTGTTGTGGTTCTGGTCCAGCCGCTAAGAAGATCTGACCAATCATTCAAAGGAAAAATATATTTTTACAAGATTATCTATTCCCATTTCTTTTTTTTTACAAGTCCAGTCTAAAAGGTCTGTGAAGAAAATATATTTCCCTTGCCACCAAAAAAAAGAGAATATATGTTGGGTCAGTGTCCTTTTCAGATCAAATAAATTTACCCTTTTTTTTCATGTCTTGTCAATATCTTGGTTCAAACACACCTAAAGTTGTCTTTCAAATCATTTATATTTGCTTTTAGTGTTTTCCAGTTAATTTAAAGTATTAACATTTGATAAATACATTATCCAACCTCTAACAGCCAATATTGTCACAATACAATATATTTAAGATATAACTCTCAATATACTTTTGTATCATCATTAGTGTTGAGTGCAGAGTTTGTTGGTCACAAAAGTTACCTTTCTTTAATGATTATAAAAAGCAAAAAACTCTTGATCCTAAAAAAAAAGGAGTCCAAACTATCAACTTTGGATTTGTTTTTGTCTAAGGCAAAAGAAATGAAGTACTGTTAACCATGACCGGGTATAGTGTTGGAACAGAGAGATAACAATATTTACCATCAAACAGGGCCATGCTTAGTGCCCTCACAGACGCTACAATTGTGGGAGGGCCGCAAGCTCCCCAGGGGCCGCAAGGCTCCTTGGCTTCACAGATCTTTAGTAATTCAAATTATTTGAATTAACTAGAAAATCATTATCACACTTTAATTATACACCTAACAAACCATCTCTCTTTCCGTCTATATATATATTTGTATATGTATGTATATATGATCTTTGATCAAAGGCTCCAGTATGTTGGGGGAGGGCAATTTACCTTGTATGGGGAAAGGGGCTGCATGGCGCATTCTGCATTGGGGCCACAAGGTGGCTAAGCACGGCACTGCCATCAAATCCCAGATTTGAAAGGGCTTATATGACAGCAAGAAAGAACCAAGATAAAATAAAGATATAAAACAATAATACATTGCAACAAGCCCCAGAATTAAGAGTATGACAGCAGAAAAGAACCAAGATAAAAATCTGAACCTCTTGTTAAAGTATATGAATTTAATTGAACTTCTAAATTTTGATAGTCAACATTAATTTCAGGAAAAAAAGTCTTTTAATTAACTGAGTTATTTGTAACTCAGTTTATTGAAAGGTTTTATTATTTTAGCTTCCCATTTTTGTTTTTATTTCTTTTCATATGCCTTTACATTCGTCTGTTTCCACATGCTAATATGATATCACATAATGGCTATTTTTGTTATTTTGGATTGAAACATTCTGATGAGGCCCTTTTTTTTTCTTCACGACGATTCCTTGTCTCTAATTCATTGACAAAAGTTCCTTTCTTTATTTTGTTTTGTTTCAATAAACCCTGATTTTAAAATGCATTTTATGACTTTTCATTCTTGAGTTTTGTTTCTTCCATTTGAAATTAATGTTCTGATCCTGACATTTTCCTCCTCCCCTTCATCCCTCTCCTCCCTATTCAGCCACCTGCTAGCCTTCATCCCTCTACTCCCCTTCATCCCCCTTCTCCCCTTTGTTGCCCTCCTCCCATTCATCGCCCTCCTTCCCTTCAGTCCCCTCCTACTCTAAAGCCCTCTCTTCCCCTTCCTTTGAGCATTGCCTTTGGTTTTATTCCCAATCAAAAAATCCTTCCATCCATTTCAAAATTCACCATTGTTTATTCCGTAATTATTATCAAAACTTTTTCTCTGTCCTTTTTTTTTGTGTACATTAATATTTCTTTATGAAAAATCTCTGAATGTTGTTTTAAACTTTCACTTCCATAATGTTCTGTTTGAAACAAATGAATTTCCTGAAAATATTTCAATTGTGATAGGACTGAAAACAAAACAATAACCAAGTAAAAAAAAATTAAAAACAAACACAAAAATAAAAAAAACATAAATATTTCTATTCCTAAAATTCTAAGTAAAGCTGTGTTAATTGTTTTCATTGTTTTCTAAGAATCCTTCAGATGACGTATGTTAATTTGTTTAACTGTAAACATAATAAATATAAAAATTATGAAGTATCTTTTCAAGGATAGAACATTTAGTAAGAATAAAAATGAGGACTATCGTTCACATGAGAGATATATAAATTATGAAGCATCATCTCGAGGATGGTAAATTTAACAAAAATAAAAGTGAGGACTATAGTCCGCATAATAACTATACAATTTATCAAGCCTCATCTCAAGGATAGTAAACTTAACAATTATAAAGATATGGAATGTGATCTGCATCATAAATACGTAAAGCTGTGTTAAGACAGACAAAATTCTGTCTTTAGCAGTGCCGTGCTCAGCCACCTTGTGGCCCCATTGCAGAATGCCTCTAGTGGCCCCCTTTCCCCTAAAAAGGTAAGTTGCTCCCCCAATATACTGGAGCCTTCGATTAAAGACCATATATACATACATATAAAAATATATATACCGGGAGAAAGAGAGATAGACAGAAAGAAAGATGGATTGATAGGTGTATTATATTTACTAGGTGAGCACCAACCCAAGTTTGGCAGAAGGCCATTTTTACGTGCTCTTATCCGGGCTTTTTATATTTGGTGTTACCCTTCACCTAGATGAGATGCTCTCCCGAGTTAACGAGCCCCATCTGCCCGAGGC
>JAUZSX010000041.1:2072010-2085487 GCA_034780655.1 Idiosepius hallami
TTGCTGTCTTACAACCGGTGCAAAGTCCCCGAGCAAAAAAAAAATATTTCTCCATTTGCTTGTTCTGCAAAAGCACCGAATTTCTTAACAGAACTTCTTTACCAAAAATAACCCTGAAATACCAACCCTAACACCAAATTCCTACTTAATATTTTAACACCAATAGAACCCTTCCCTTTGGAAAAAAATTAAAATCTTCGGAAAAAATAATTTCCTATGGAAAAGAAATACGACAGTGTGTTGTAAGTGCCTTAAGGATTTCATAGAGCATGTTAGTATCTTTCTGTGTAAATTTACGCCTAAATTATAAAAATCACCACCAAAATTACCTTTTTGAAGTAAAGAAGGAATGTAACTATTTTACCATTATAAATGGTAAAATAAAAAATAAAAAAAAACAATAAACTAAGTAGGTAATTTTTTTCATGAAGTAAAAAGATTAAAATAAATAGACAGGAGGCATTTATGTCGAATTTTACTTGCAGAAAAGAAAATGTTATTCAATAACTTTATTTTTTATTTTTTTCACAGTCTTTTATGGTTTTTCGAAGAAAGCGTCTTCGAAGAGGCGCTGATTAATTAAGAAAAACAAATTAAAACAAACCGTTAGCGAAGAAATTCGAGAGAAAATCATTTTTTTTTTTCAAAAATAGTGGTTATTAAATATTTGTTTTTGTAAATAAAATACCAATTACCATTATTCCCCATGCCATCAAAAAAGATTTAAAAAATTATATTCAATTCCCCATAAAAATAAAATGAACTGACTGTTCTGAACAGTAAACACTAAACTGTACACGAAGAACAGAAACACCTTAAAGCTTTTCATTTTTTTTAATTTTTATTTTATTTTCTTTTTTAGTGTATATCTCAAATAATTACAATTAATAATCGGTATTGTTTGTTTTTTTACACTCTTTCTTCTTCTTTCTTTAAGCTAAAATGATTTCTATAAAACAGTTATTAAAGTAAAAAAAATAATTAAAAAAAATTACCTGATGATTGGTAAGGTGTCCTAAAATCTGAGAATTTGTTTTGATTGACAGTAGTTTCAATGATAATTATTGATGGCACGTCATGTAAAGTAGTTAAATTTGGATTAATTAATCAAAGCCTAATTATCTCCCTTCTTTAATAATCTTTTTTTTTCACAGCTTGATTAAATTAAAATAAAATAAAAACTTTTAAAAAAATCGTTTTATAGATATTGCGATTTAAAAAAAAATATTTCTATTTTATTTTGGATTATTTTTGTGAGTTTTTACTTTTGATGGAATAAAAAAAAAAGATGTTTATTTATTTCTAACCATTTAAAAATAAGATCTTTATTTAATTCTAATTTCATTTAATTTTGAATTAATCTTTTTTTTTTAAATCAATAAAATATCACTTTTTTGTTAAAGTCAATTCTAAAATATTACTCTTTTGATAAAATCATTTTTTTTTCGATCGATAAAATTATGCAGGTGAAACCAAAAACATTTTTTTTTTCTATTGGATTTTTTTTAATTTACCGACAATAACTGCAAAAAAAGGAAAAGTTGTCTGATTCAATTTTAAATTCATCGATAATAATCATTAGTTGAATAATCATTAGTCTAATTTTCGAGATTCGTTACAAATCCTTAAGTAAAAAAGAAAAACAGTTTTAAATATCCTGTTTAGATCCGGTTATAGATTTAACAAAAATAAAATTGAACATTTTACCACTTTAAATCATTAAGTTATTAATACACATGCCTTGTCAATTTCAAATGGTTTGGTTTTTTAAATGTGAAGAAATGTGAAGTGTAGTTGTAACTTGTCTCGTGTTAGTGACTAGACTCGTCGTCATCACTTTCACTTCACTTATTGACTTTTAAATCAAATTTAAAAAAAAGTATTGGATCATCAAATGAATGAATAAAAATAATGAAACTGAATTAATCAATGATATTAAATTCTGAATTTCTATTAAATAATCTATTAATTAAGACAAATTAAGCCATTAAAACTAAAACTATAAATAAATTTAAAAAAAAGACACGACGCATGCCATGAGATTGAATAATAATTTTTTTTCAGTAAAAAGAAAAAAAAAGGATTTAAAGAAATTACTACTACTGATCAAATCCATTAAAATGGAGAAATCAATTAAATTCAGATTTTTAATTAAATTCTTTCAATAAAAGAAAAAAAAGTGGGAAATTCCTTCAGTGTTTAAAACACATTATGACATAATCGGGTTTACAATATTAAGGTGTAATTTATTCCAACTTATTTGTTTAAATAAAAAACAAAGTAAAAATCTTACCAAATTTCATTTGACTTTGGACCCCTAAAAATATTCCAGCTTCGCAATGTTTCTTCAATAAAAAAAAATTATTATGCTTTCCGTATTATATCAGAGGTTATACTAGCAAGACCTTTGACCTGGACTAGGTCAATTTGCTGCATGTTGGGAAACAGCAGAAAAAAATGTAATATAATTTAACGATTATTTTCAAATTATAAACACTTTTTTCTATTTTTACTGAACTTTTTACGTTTGAATAGTTAATATCTATTAATGAGATTTGAATTTTGATTTTTCGTAAATTTTCGTATTTCCGGTTTTTAACGACAAATATCTTTCTCTCTCTCTGACCTTCAGGATCCAGTTAAGCAACAGCGCTAGTGGCAGACAGGTATCAATGTTCTTCAATTTTTTACCTTTTTTGATTGTGCATTTAACTTTCTTTTTAAACTATTTGTATACTTAAGACCCCGTGTAATTAGTCATATCTATTTCATTTAATCCTTCTTTTTTTAGATATAAATCTTTACATTGAAAAGAAAGTAAAGGACAATCGTCTTCTGGTGTCAGCCATTATTGTTCATATTTTTTTTCATTTTGCCTTCTGAATTATTTCATTTTGCAACAATTTCGCTGTTTTTCAACCAAATTCAAATCTTTTTGAAACTCCGACGTTGTATATTTTAGCTTGTACAATGTATTCATCGTTTTTCTCATGCTTTTAGAAGAATAGTTTTTTCTTTAATATTTAGAAATGTTTAAAAAAAAAAAAAGTGAAAGTCATTTTTGAATTGCCTCCTCGTCTCGTAACTTTTAAACGTAGCATTTTCTCCCCTTTTTTTTTCCTTTTACATCAAATGGAGAAAATATTAATTTGAAAATTTGACCAATGCTTGGACTAAAGTACTGATTTTAATTTGTCCTTTTATTCACCTTAAGACGTTATTAGGTCAAAAACTTAGTAGTTCCTCATCTCTAAATCTTAATGTGAACACCTTGTTTAATATTTAAAATAATTTCCAATTCAATTTCTGTTTTTATTTTAGTTTTTAATGTCAACATTGTCGACCTTTTTTTTTTAAAATGTTTCAATAAACTAGAAATTGTTTTCATTTATTTTATTAACCAAATTGATAAGATATATGTTGATTTTTATCCTTTTTATGCCAAGGACATTGCTTGGTGAATTTTTTTATTGTAAAGTTATTTCATTGTCGAGTCATTAGAGAGAAAATGAACATCAAGGCAAGCCCGAATAATCCCTATTTTTGTCCCCTTTTTGCAGTCTGTTTTTAAGACTGAAATATTTTTGATTCAAATGCTTCGGACCTTAACTCTTTAAGTATTAATAGTTTAAAGAAGGAAAAACTAAGCATTTTATATTGTTACTTGGTGTTTGTTTTTTTCTAAAACCAAACAAGGTTTCGTAATTTCTCATTTGAATCTAAAAACGTAACGTTTTTCTTTCCTTTCATATTTAAGTTTGATTGTTTTAATAAATGCAATTTTAAAAAGTAGAATATAAATGCTAATAAATTATATTTTCTCAAGTGGCACACATCGATTTAGAAATGTTACATAACTTTTTTTAAAGATTTAACTTAAACATTGAAAAATTCAATGAATATCGAAATTTAAAAAATGTAAATGCGTTTATTTTGAATAATAAAAAAAAAACTACATGTTTTGATACGATTGACAAAAATCTACAACGTATCAAAAAAAAGGCATTATTTTCCGCCTTTTAAACTTAAATTAAAACATTTTTATTAGAATTAAAATATTTTTAATAAATCTAATAATAAATCTTTTTTTTAAACTAAAACATTAATTTTCAAAACCGCTTGATTTCATTTATAAAACAATATTTTAAACATTTAACTATTGGATATTTGGATTAGATTACAATTATTTTTTATTTATATAATTATTTTTAAATTTTTTTTGAAACCAACATTTCCATTTTTTGAAACCAACATTTCCATTTTTTTATTATAATTCTAGAAACCCCATTGAATTTTATTAATATTATTCTAAGCTTTAATGAATGAAAAGAAAAGAAAAAGCTTTTAGTTTTTGTCTTTATCAGCAACCTTAACTACTACTGGATATTTTTGCCTTTAAAACTTTTATGTTAGTAAAATAACTTTTATTTTAGTTCTAGAAAACGCTTAAATTTGTACCTGTGAAAATGTTGAAAAATGAGAAAATATTTTGTTTGTTTTTTTTTTAACCCTCATGACCTTGTCTGTTATTTCATCTACTTTAAATTTCCATCGTTACCAGAGGAAAAGGATAAAACCAAAAACAGCCAATATAAAGGCAACAACACCAATACTTTAACTCTGATGTTGCATTTTTAATATCACTGACAATGACTAAACCAAGAGTTGATTCATTTTTTTTTTCTTTTTGAATTAAAGAATAATCCTCTTTTCAAGGAGGATACGATTTTCAAATAACTTCGTGATTCCTCGAAGGTCATTTCTGATTTCATTTATCTTTTATTCAATTGTAGTTTTATTTTCTTTCATTTCACTTTTCGTGTTTTCGCATAGTTTATATTGATTGGAGATTTTGTTTCAAGAAATATTTATTATCTGACTGACAAAGCCTGCAAATGAGTGGGGGGAAGTAAATCTTTTTTCTTTTTTTTTATTAGAATTTTAATAAAATTAAGATTTGATTTACTGGTTTTGTAAACGTTTGTTGAAATATAACTTAAAGAAAGAAAACAGTCCGTAAAATATCTTTACTGCTTGTAAATGTATGAAATGATGCTTTTTTGTCATAGCCACAACTAACATCGAACGAACATGGTGATTGAATATTGATTTTTTTTCCTTTTAAGGCAACAATAACAATCAATTTGGTTTTCTTATTTACATATTAATTCGTTTGGGGATCTTGACATGGTTTACCTCTTTGAAATATTGTCTTTATAACTAGTGACTTTTTTTCATTGTTATATAAGTTTTCGGTGACTGTGTGAGTGTGCGGTGGTGCAAATGATGATGCAATTGATCTTAGGTAAAACGTAAGGCGATGAGAGGCAGGCACAGTGGCACTCACTGCAAGTTCAGTGCACTTACTGCTACTATTTACTGTTTATAATATGTTAATGCAATTGTACTTTTACAAAAAAAGATTTCTTATTTAAATTGTAGCTTATTTTAATCGATTTTTATTTTGTGAATAAAATTCAAATAAATTGCACTTCAATGACTCGCCAAAACTTTAATGTTTAGAAATATTATTTTTGAAGATTTAATTTTCTTTGTATTTTCATTTTTTTGTTTTTAATTAAATTCTATTTCATTGTTTTTGTTTTATTTATGTCAAAGATGCTCGCTCTTTTTTCCGTTACTTTGAACCTATTTCTCTTATTTGCTCCTTTCCTTTTCAACAAAAAAAGTTTTCACTTGCAATTGAGTAGTAGTACAAAACTGTGGTTAGGGTGGCCCTGGTGGATCCTATGAAATTGTTAGGGTTTTATTAAAGTAATTTTTAAGACTGTATTTATTTTAATTTTTAACTATTTCTTTTAAAAAAACAACAAAAAAAAAACTACTCAGTTAATTTGCACTTTTTGAGATTTTTTTTTCCCAAAGATGAACTTTAGGAATTTCATGCACATACTTTTGCTGCTGCTACACATATTTTTAATTATTTAAATAATCGATTGTCTTGAATAATTGATTACCTCCCTTGTCATCGTAGCATTTTTGCTTCCCCCTCCACTCCTCCTTGTCTGTATGTTTGTTCACCTGATTCTAGTTGGGAGGAAAAAACTTTATTTAAAAATTATCATTCTGAACTAAGCTTGTTTAATTATATGCTTCTGACTGCAACTCGAAATAAAAATAGATTACCAGATTCATTACGTTCTTTTCTCTCTGTCATCATTTCCTGACAACACAAAACTTGTGTCAAAAATACTCATTCTTTTTTTAACAAGGACAGGGACTGGCGTTATTGTAGTGAGTACTGGCTGGCTGGTACACATAACATTTGTCAGTAAGCAATAATACTGCTCCCCCAATGCAATTAGTCAAAGATGAATTAAGAGATAATTAGGTTTTAAGCTTGTTTTCTAGTGGAAATACATAGTTATGATTAAAACTTCTTTAAGTGTTTTTAATCAGTTCTAGTTATTTACCAACATTTTGGTTACATAGTCTTGTTTAAACTTCTTAATGATTGATAATAACATTGAAAAGCTTGAAATATCTCCAGTTCTCTCTTCTAGAAGCTAACTAAAACCCTAAACTGGGAAGTCAAATTTTTGTATATTTTGAAAATCAAACTGTCGGGTTTGTCAGAATTCTATTTTATATAGAATGCATGAACCTTATAATTAAGTGGGGTTTAATCTCAAGTGTGAAAATAACTCATCGATTGAAAAATCAATATTCACTTAACCCAGAAATACGTATTAATATATTATTTTGATGGAAAAAGTAAAATGAATAATTAAAGATACTTTTCAAGCTTAACTTTTATAATTCATAATTGTGCAAAGTATTATCTTTTTAAACAAGTTTATTGCTTTGTAGCACAGTAAGAGGTCAATATTTGAATCAATAACAGATTTACATGTATTTGTGTAACAGTATTTTAGCTTCATTAATTAATGGGTTGCATTAATTATACAAATTAAATCTGGGCTTAAAAATGAGTATTCTGTGTATTTTTCATAAATCTTTGCCAAAGTTCAAATGCAAAAAAAAAAAACTATTTCAAAGCTGGGATGATTTTTTTTTTTTCCAGGAAAATTAACAAGTAACTAGATTTTTTTTTTTTGTTCTTTCCATTTAGTTATCTCTATGACCTTCAGTATACGAACTAAAAACATACTTTATGTAACTTTCCATACTGTTTTTCCCTTTCATGCTTTATAACCATCTTTGGTACTACTGCAGTACTAAGGTGAATAATTGATGGTACCAATTTGTTTTATCTGTGTATATATGTTTGTGTATTCACTTCTAAGTAGATTCATCGCCTATTCTAATATAGAAATGATATTTTACACATAAATTGCATCAGGTTTTTATTTGTATTTTTTCATTTAAATTGTAGTCAACTGTCTCTCTCCCCCCCTTTTTTTTAAGGGGATCAACTAGGACCAATTTCAAAAAAAAAAAATTTTGTACAGTATTAATTTACTTATCTCTTGAGAATTGTCAGTTCTTTAATAAAATACTTGTGGAAGAAATAACTTGATAGTTTAAATTCATCCTGGATTTTCTTTTCAACTTATGATTTTCTAACTCTTTAGATGTGTTTTAGAAGAAATGTAGTGATTGTGATTAACATGGTTAGTTTTGAATAAATCACACAGATTTGGCATTTGTTTCCTTGTTAATTACAAAAAAACTTTTTTGTGTTTGGTTAAGGCTTGCATTACATTTTGATAGAAAAAGAAATACCCATGATAACTTGTCGATATTTCTTTTGAAAGATTTTTTATATAATCAAGTGTCTGAGATGAAAATCTTTTAGTTAATAGAATACTTATTTTTCCAGATCTTCCTTTCCATACAAAAATGGCACCCCCAACATATGCCGATCTTGGAAAAAGTGCCAGAGATCTTTTTTCCAAGGGATACAGTAAGTAAATGTGTTTGTAACACTCTTTCTATCAGTATCAATCTGTCTGCATGCTGCTCTCTAATTATAATTCTTTCTCTCTCTCTAACTAATTCTGTTTAAGGGAAACTAATTCGCTCTCTGTCTGTCTCTCTCAACTGTCTCCCTTCGGAACAGACGATTGGGATAGAAAAGAATTTGGAAAGACTTTACTTTAGAAAGTTCTTTCTTTTTACCCTTCAAAGTTGTAAGATGTGTCTGGAAAGAAAAGATGATTAAATACAAAGGCGCAGAGAATAAGTTTATTGATGGTTATTAAGTGGTATTCATCTCACGAGTCATGTTTGTCCTCTTGCCTGAAACTGGCTGCCCCTTGTTTTTATATAACTGAAAAGTTTACTGAGGTAACTCTGCAACTCTGTCGTCATAGTAAGTGACAATATTGTATTCTCAATATTGTTACAATTCTTTCTCTCTCTCCGGATGAATATAACTTGCTTTCTCTTGTTGGCTTAAATTTTTTTTTTTTTGTTAATATCATACTTAAACCTCATTAAAATGTTTCAGATTATGGATTTTTCAAATTGGAATGCAAGACCAAAACTTCCAAAGGAGTATCTATTACCACTAGTGGTAGCTCTAACAGCGACACTGGAAAAGTTGCTGGCAGCCTAGAAACCAAATATAAATGGGAGGATTATGGTAAGTTTGATCTTTTTTGTTTACCAACCATTATTGTTCTTTATAAACTAAATTTGTGTTTTTATCTCTAGTGAAATTATTTAAATATCTAATTTTAAATGTTCAATGTTTAACAAACAAGATGTCAAAAGGCTTTTGCTAAATGTTTTTAATGAATCTTTCATATTACTGGTGAATGTTATTTTAGTTAATTTTAAGCATATACTTTACTATGGAAAAAATTATATTCATTATTCTATAGATAAAACATAACAATTGCATTTTTATTGGATTAAATCCTTTTATAACCTTTTTCTTTTTGCCCAGGTATGACCTTCTCTGAAAAATGGAACACTGACAATATTTTAGCAACTGAGATCACTGTAGAAGATCAAATTGCTAAAGGTCTGAAAGTTTCTTTTGACACTTCCTTCGCTCCTCAGACTGGGTAAGCATCCCTAATTTTTTTTCCACTTTAAATTCAATTTTTTAAAATGTTTTCAAAACGTTTTTCTAATTGTTTTAATCGTAAATTCAACTTGTACAGGAATTTTCCCCTTATTAAATTTTGAAATTAGATTTTAACTGAATTTGCAGATTAGCTAACATTTGTGCTTACTATTATATAATTTCTTTTTTTATGGTTATTCTACTAGTGATATTTAAGCCATAAGCTTCTGTTATTAAAATTTATCATTATTAGTGCTATGACGATATTCTTTCATTAAAGCATATGCTGGTTGTATTAAGGCTGTGACAAGAATTTTCTTTTTCTAGAAGCATGTTATCACAGCTCTACTAATAAGTACAGAATTAAAAGAAATGATAAAATCGCAAAATAGTTAAATCTGTTATAAGAAAATCATTACTAACACTGCTGCAATATATATAGACAATAAACTTCTCAAAGATTAATAATATTTACACAAAAAAACTTTAAATATCACCATGCAGCTTTATAATAATATTGATTCTCTAATATGTGTATTCTACCTATTTCTTTTTTTTTCACATACAGTAAAAGGAGTGGAAAGGTAAAGACTGCCTACAAAAATGATTACATCAGTGGTGGTGTTGATGTTGACTTTGAATTTGCTGGACCAACAGTTCATGGAGCTTTGGTCCTTGGGTAAGTACATTGAAAAAGAAATGTGTGTATATTTTATGTCATGGTATTCAACCATATCAACCCTGACCGAATAAGCATTAACTCGCCAAAAAGACTATAAGTATTTAGCAAAATGTTTGGTAATGTAGTTTTGATGGGCAATTCTAAGATATCTAGATATCAGGTATATAGAAAACTATACATATTCATAAATAGAACAACATAAGTAAATTGTACATAAATAAAAACAAAATTTATTCATATTTTCCATCTTGGCTCCTGCATTATTATGGTCTGATTAATGTACATTTTCTTTGAAATTGCTGACATTGTTTAAATTTCTCCAATGTCACTTTTGTAGTGGTATATTTACTATTTACACTTAATCCTTCCCATTTACTCTCACTAGACATCACTTCAATTTCACTTCCCTCCATCAGATCACAACAAAAACAAAATTGTATGAAAAACTTTGTAAACCCAAACATTATACAGATATAAGCGATCTAATTAACAAATCAGGGATGTTCTATTTGACAGAAAAAATATCAGCCAGGGTGTCTTTTTAGCTACATTCCATGGCAGATATAACGGCCCTTCAGGGTTCTTAATAATTTGATGTAATGGATTATTTCTAAATTAAATTTGAAAATTTTATTTTTCCCTGTCACTAGATTAACTCTTTGTTTTTTTGTTTTTTTTTTGTTTTTTGTTTTTTTAATCTGTAAGTTCCTCCCCTTTCATGTTATAGTAACAACTTTTTTTCCAACCTCTAATTTTGTTAAATAAGCAAGTTTGTTTTTAATCCCTAATATAAGATTTATACTGGTCAATTAACTAAACTGATGCTGTTTTTATTACAATGATTTTCAAAACCATAAGTTGTTGTGCAAAACTCTAAATAATTAAAAATCCTGGATTTACTGAAGTTGCAGTGTTTTTAATGGTTCTCATTATTAGTTCTTTTTAAGTATTGACCATAAGTTGAATGTTTTTTTTTGTTTTTAATCTTTTCTTTTTTTGTGTTTTTTTCCTTAGATACATGGGGTGGTTAGCTGGTTACCAAATGTCTTTTGATACTTCCAAATCTAAACTCTCCAAAAGCAACTTTGCAGTTGGTTATTCTGCTGGAGATTTCACACTGCACACAAATGTGTAAGTACACTTTTTTTTTTACAAAGTCACTGTAATATATGGGGCTGTGACATTATGCTATTATTGAAGAATATTGTCACAGCTCTAATAATTAGGCCTGTGACAATATTTTCTAATAAAAGCATCTTATCACAGCCCTACTAAGTAGTAGAGAATTTAAAGAAATGGTAAAATCACAAATGGTCAAGTAACAAATAGAATATACTTTAATAAAAGCCATATTGTTGCAGCCTTAGTAATATAAAAGAATTTCAAAATCTCATTTTGTTTTTCTGTCTTTCTTTCAGTAATGATGGTAGTGAATTTGGTGGCTCTATCTACCAGAAAGTCAATTCTAAGCTTGACATTGGTGTCAACTTATCATGGACAGCCAGTAACAATGCCACCCGATTTGGACTTAGTGGCAAATACATCCTTGATAATGATGCTTCCGTTAGCGTAAGTTTATTTTTATTTTTCTTCTCTCTATATTCAATAATTATAAGATTTTTGAATAATGGATGATTTAATTATCTCCTACAATCCTAGATAAAACTTCTTTTAGTTTAGTAGACATTATTTGTAAATAGATTTTATATTACTTGAGTCAGTAGTCGTCACCCCCCCCAAAAAAAAAAGTAAAATCTTGTCTTTTTCTAATCGTTGATTAAAAAGGATTTTCATTAAGACCCTTAATTCCTATTTTTATCTTTTGGTTTGTATTAATTGTACAAATCTTAAAATGGCATTGAAATCCTTCATACTCTTTTCAAACCTGTTGAATTTTATTTATTCCATACAAGTGGAAAAATTTTTAATTTCTTTTTCTTTCCCGTTTAGGCGAAAATTAACAATTCCAGTCAACTTGGTCTTGGTTACTCACAAAAATTGAGAGATGGTAAGGAAAAATATTTTATTATAAAAACTGTAATTTGAATTGTTTAATCCCAGTAATAGAATCTAAAAGTTTTGTTTCTGCCTCAACCTTACTATATTGCTTGTTTTTTGTTCTTATCTATAAAATCATTATCTTATGTTATTTTTACACCATTATCTAGTCATGTGGAATTGAGGTTAAAAAAAAACCCACCCCATTTTCATATATGAAAAAGATATAACCTTTTATAAGGTGGTATGATTTGTTGATAGTAATAGTCAATATTTCAAGGAAAGCCCTCCTTTTCAAACCAAAAGGAGAGCTTACATTAAAACATTACCAACTACTATCTACTATAGTAGTGCTAATAAGCATCATATTGCTTTACAACAAAAGCTGGAAGATATAACGTTTTATAGAGATTATTCTTAATGAAAAAGATTGATAATTTTCCTTTTGAATTTTTTTGTTTAGGAAGAAAAGCCAGACCACATTTTAAATCCTAATCCTTGTTAAAGTACTACAATTACATCAATCTAAAAATTAAAATAAAGAAAAAAAACTTTCTAATACACAAAATATATCAATATTTCTGGTTGTGTGATAAAGTGTTAAACAAAGTCTATCCTGATTGGCAATTGTATGCTGCAGTTGCACATCATTTCAAGTACCTTTTTTTTATAAATAGGTTTTAGATTTAAATTTTGATAGATAGATAAGTTCTCTTATTAACACTTCTATATATTTTTGTAAAAATATTTGTTCTTTGTACTATAAGATTTTGTCATTTTTAACCCTAAATACTTAGTGTAATTTATTGGTTTTTATATTAAATTATATAAAAATATGAATTAAATTCTGACACACACACACACACACACACATATATTATATTTACTTGGTGAGAACCCCCAAGTTTGGCACAAGGCCGTTTTTTACGTGCTCTTACTCGGGCTTTTTATATTCGGTGTTACCCTTCACCTAGATGAGCAGCTCTCCCAAGCTAACGAACCCCATCTGCCCGAGGCTGCTAAAGTGAAAGTAATAATAGAACATTGTGTATGTGTATACGGTGACTAACAAATTTTCTTGAAAATTTACTCAGTTGTACTTTATGTGCTTGGGGGTAAAAATGTGTTTCGAAATACCCCCGACTAGTAACGGAAATTGATAGTTGAAATGCATAACTATGTCGTGGACCAGTCATTAAAGCATTTGCTTTGGATAACATAGTCGACGGTCAAGTCGCGTAGATGACAGCGGTTCCTGTGAGTTCAGCAAAGTTAAGCAACGTTGATTCTGGTCAATACTTTACCATACTACGTACCAGAGCAAGAATTACCCAAAGATAGTGGGCAAGAGTGCCGTTTCACGGAATAAATAGCCTCGACCCCTTTTTCCCATAAAAGGAACGGGTTTTCTCTAATCATCGTTTTTTATGTTATCATGAAAACAAAACAATTGCTATTTGAGAAGTTTAACAGTTTTAAATAAGCAGAACTTCTTTTTCAAAAATAAAAAAAAACCTTTATTTTAACAAGAAAACAATTAAAACTTTTTTTAAACAAGAAAATAATTTAAAAACGTTTTTCTAATCTAAAAAGGAAAAAAAAATTTTAGCATATTTTCTTGTTAATTTAATTATTTTCAATTTTAAACCAGAAAAAATATTTAAATCACGATTGACATAGAAAAACTTTTTCTAATAGAATTATCAATTTAAAATTGACAATAACAATTAGTTTTTAAAAAATAATCACGTGTTGTTGTTTAAGGTAAAGAAAAACGTTTATAAATTATTTTCTTCTTT
>JAUZSX010000041.1:2124360-2136037 GCA_034780655.1 Idiosepius hallami
TAAGTCCCCTTCATCTGTCAGACTGAACGGATGTAAAAGTGTGTTTTATTAACCCTAATCCTAAACCCTAACCCTAAGCCACCTGAGACAAGAGCGATAGTAGGTTCATTTTTTGGGTGACTCACTCAAAGTTAGTGAGTGTTATGGGAGTTACTTCCCCGAGGTGGTGGTATTTTTTTTTTAGAATTCCGATTTTTAAGTTAATGGCGTGGGTCTTCTAGAAAAGATCCTAAAAATTTTATTTATTTTTTTTTTTTTATTTTATTTTATGTTTTCTTGGGATGGTGGTATAGCTCATCGAAGAAATAGGTTTTTCTTAGAATAAAAATTTTTCCTTTTTTTTTTTTTTTTTTTTTTTTTTTCTTAAATTTTGGTTTATTGCTTATCTTAATTTTTTTTTATTCAATTTATGTTATTTGACTTTCCCCACCCTCCCAAGATTTTCCTATCTTGCCTCAGTTCGGTTTGGCTTGAGAGAGATCCTAGTTGAGCTACCCACCTCGGCCCCAGGGCAAGTCTTTCACAACTTTATGCCCAGTGCGGTCAGTTGTACTTAGGTACTTTTTAAATCTAAAATACCTTTGCGAAAGGTATGAAATGTCAACTGCCTTGACCAGTGTTGACTTCTCTCATTTTTTTTAATACCTGTTTGCTTGCCCACCCATCTCAAAAAAAAATAAACGAAAAAGATATACATAGATACATATATTAGGATATATATATATATACAAAATGACCATAAAAGCATTTATTCTACTTAGACAGCTATGCATCTAGTTCACAGTGGGGGAGAATTATGAATAAGCTGGGGTGCATGTCAGTGAGAGAAACACACACATATAAGGGATATTCTTGTCCATGATTTAAGACCAATACAAAAAAAATATTCTCCTGATGATCCTAATGGTGAAACCTGGGTAGAGAATACTATTCTGCATTAATGAAGCTCTACTAGAGTACCAAGCACATTTATTATTCAGTAATCACCATTTTCTTTAGCCAAAATAATATATATATATATATATATATATATATATATATAACTAGCTGTAAATTTGAGGAAGGATACTTTAACAGATTGATCCCTATCAACATATATTAGTTAAGTGTAGACACGGAGGCAACAGCCTTCGGTGACTGTCAATTTCTCATCTGCATAGTCATCAGGCTCATGACCGCACAGGCGAGAAACTGTTATATATATATATATATATGTCGACACTACTAATTTACATGCTCTCTCACTGATATTGAGCACTCTAACAATAAATTTAAGCAACCTTACTACACAAATTAATATATATATATATATATATTTATATATATATATATATTTGAAGAATACATAATGAAAAATATATATATATAAAATGAAACTGCAACAAAAATATTATTTAAAAATAAAATGGATGCTTAAATGTTTGTTACTGAAAACCATCTTATGGCTTAAATTTTGGAGTTGAAAAATTTACAGACTCCCCCAAAAATATCTGAATTTATTTTACTTAAGATCAAAAAAGAAATATCAACTAATATTTTGGGGGTCCATCTTTTATTTTAAGCCTTAAAGATGGTTTTCACTAAAAGACATCAGCATTTTTCTTTTAATGAATTTTTGTTTTTTTAATAAAATATTCGTATTTTCTTTTTTAATAAAATATTCGTATTTTCTTTTTATGTATAATTTTGACCTTGTCAAATTCTAATTCCTATTTTTCTATATGATTATCGCATTTTTACAAAATATTTTACTGAAAAAATATCTACAGTATCAAATTTAATTAGAATTTTTGGTTGTAAAATTCAATGCACTTTTGGTCTGAGATGAGTCGGCCTGATTGCATATTGTCCACAGCTCTTTGGAGTATTATCCTGAGCCCTTTAGACCCTAACTTATCAAAATAACCAAGTAGTCACTTGGAGCTGTTATGTTAGAGAAACCTATTAGGGGCAAAATATTAGTGTATTTTTTTGCCTTATGTCATAAGGGCTGATTTTTTTTTTTTTGGTCCTTTAGTGTCAAAAGGGTTAAATTTGTGAACTGCAAAAGCTTATTTTTGCTGGTACTTTTGTTCCATTTTTAATTTTCTTTTCTTTTTTTTTTTTTTATTTTTTTTTTTTTTTTTTTTTTTTTTTTCTTTATTTTTGGGGAAGGGTGGTTAAGTATAAATTATTGGTCCTTAAAATTGATCTATTATATCCCATTCCTTGTTCCTATTTGATCCTCTTATTTTTCATTATTTAACTAAAAGATCCATAATATTCAGATATATTCTGAAATTTAAAAACTTACAAAAAATGATATATATATATATATATATCTATCTTATGATCCTAAATTTCCCTCCTCCTATTCATGTCGTTAAAATTTTATTCAAGTTAATTTTATCTTTTTATTTTATTTAAATTGTTTTAATGTATTTTAATTTCTAATGAAAGATTCTTATTTAATTAAAATGAAAACATTATTCAATTTTAAGCTGGCTCTTCCCAAATATAGGCATTGCACTGCTGTTGCCATTAAAGTATTCAAAATGTTAACAAAAATAACACTCCATGTTCTTAAATGGAAGAGAAGCCATATGCATCACTGTATGAATGTGTGTGAATGAGTCAAATATTATTTATATATAGAGAGACACATTATATATATATATATATATATATATATATATATATATTATAATAATACATTATATATGGTATATTAGCACACAAACTGTCTGCTTATTCTTTCACAACTAAGAGCCTTGTGAAACAAGGTTTCACATTTGTACAACCAGGATTGTAGTTTGAGTGTCTGCTGAAACACTAAAAGGTTTAATTCATAGTGTATAAATATATATTGTATGTAAATATATATTAATTATACAAAAATTCAATAATATATATATATATATTAAAACAAATTATATACATATATCTATCAAATTTTTTTTTCCAAAAAAATAAATAAAAAAGCAGAAAATAAATAAATACATATATTTATTTATATATATATATATATATATATATATATGTATAAATATACCAAATGATTGTTGGTCATTAAAAATATATATATATATAAATATATATATAATTGACAAAGAAAAAAAAATTTTTGGTATAGAAATGTAGGTGCCCATGTCTTCTATACTTTCATATATCATTTATCAACTGTTTTTTGTTTTAAATTTTTTTTTTATCGATAAAGGTTCAAAGAATACTTTATTAAATTGTATTTAAAAAGAAAAAAATCTATAAAAATGGTTCCACCAATTTCATTCCAGACTAAAAAATAAATAAAATAAAATGTGGAGCTCTCTTATCGAAAAAGCTGCCACATCTTTAAATTTTTTTTTTATTTTCCCCAGTCCGCTATCTTCTAGGACCCCCCCTTTTTTTTTCTTTTTTAAAATGAATATATTTTTAAAAAAATTAATAATGAATATATTTAGATTTTTTTTTAAAATAATGAATATATTTAGATTTTTTTTTAAATAATAAATATATTTTTTAAATATAGCTTTTTTTTTAAAAAAAAAATAGATATAGCTTTTTTTTAAAATAAATATAGCGTTTTTTTAATAATTTTTTTTTCTTTTAATAAATACAGATATTTTTTATTAACAAATAGTTACTTTTTAAAAAATAGATTATTTTTTTTTTATAAAGGTAAAAATATATATGAAATCCCCTTTCTATAAATCCCTTACTTTTTCCTGAAAATTATAAAAGTGAATAATTATATTAAACCAAAAAAAAAGGGAAAGACAAACTTTCTGGCTGTTCTTTGTTCTGTGCCTGGAGTGTTAAAAAAAAAAAAAGAAAAAAAAAAAAGAGCTGTCTGCATCCCTTGTCTGTCCATCTCTAACTCCCAGATATGCTCCCACCCCTACAAGGAGAGAAAACCAGTCTGCCACGTCCTTTTGTAATGATTAAGCAGAGGCATCACTGTTGGCAAAAAAACTTTCAAAATTATATTTGTGTAGTCTTCATAAATAAATAAATATTATTTTCATTCAGTTTAATTTTTTTTATTTTTTTTCATTTTATTTTTTTTATTATTCCTTTAAGTTTTGTTTTATAAACTTTGTTTTTTGTTTTTTTTTTCTTTACTTGTTGCTATTATTGTTTCAAAACTAACAAAATACATTTGTGTTTATACAAACTTGTAATTCTAAAAAACAATTTTATTCTCATTTAAAAAGTTCAGTTATTTTTTAAAAGAATATACTTGTTTAAAAAACAACTTGTAATTCAAAATACCAATTTTATTCTCATTTAAAAAGTTCAGTTATTTTTAAAAAGAATATACTTGTTTTTAAAACAAATTGTAATTCTAAAACACAATTTTATTATTTAAAAAAAAAATCAAATAATTCTAAAAATACACGTGATTATAATAGCTTGTAATTCTAAAAATAAAAACAATTTTATTTTTTACATGTTCAATTAGTTTTAAGAGAATACACGTGTTTATAAAAATTAGCAATTCTAGAACTCAATTTAAATTTTAATGAAAAATAAAGTTCTATTTAATAAAGAATATAATTTTTAAAAAACGTGTAATTCCAGTTCTATTCTTAATTTTAAAAATTCATTTTTTTTTTTTTAAAGATTACACTTGTGTTTATAAAGTAGTAATTAGAAAATAAAATTTTATTAAAAAAATTCAATTTAGTCTTTAATTTTTACTGGAAGGAAGTTTTCTGAAAACCGAATTATTCAGATCAGGGGTGTCCAAACATTTTGTGAGGAGGGTCATATATCGCAATGAAACCATTTGGGGGGGGACCGGATAAAAATAAAAACTGAAATAACTTGTGAAATGTTTTATTTCATAATTAAACATAAATTTAATATAATTTGAGCAGCGAAGGTAAAAAGCTTGGGCTCTGGAATCGTATAACGAGAGTTCAAACCCCAATCAAAACTATTGTATTCGCCTGTATTCTGCCTCGGGCAGATGGGGCTCCTTAGCTCGGGAGAGCAGCTCATCTAGGTGAAGGGTAACACCGAATATAAAAAGCCAGGGCAAGAGCACGTAAAAAACGGCCTTGTGCCAAACTTGGGTTGGTGCTCACCAGGTAAATATAATAAATTTAATATGAAGGGTGCAACTGTCTCCTTGAATGCGACAAACGGGTCAGGTCTGGCTCAATGCAGCTTGTTTTTATACATAAGATATCATGCAGATGAGCATGACTTATTATTCAAAATGCGGCTGAGGGCCACAAAAAATTAACAGGCAGGCCGCATTTGGCCCGCAGGCCGGACTTTGGACATCCCTGTCTTGAGATGAATTATAATTTCGTCAAGCATTATTTGGACTATTGTTGTGAAACACAATAGTGATGAGGACAATAGTCTATATAATATATATTTATATATATATAATGCCTGTAGAATACAAACTTCTGTTCCTATAGTTATATTACTTAATTTTAATTATAATTGGTTTTATATATCTTATTAAAAAATTGTTTCTCACAACTCCTCTCTAGTAAAATTTTATATTTATGTGTGTGTGTGTATATATATATATATATATATATATATATATATATATATATATAATGTTTTCCTATTTAAGATCTAACATTTCATAAGGTTAAGTTAACTGCAACCTTATTGTGTATTGTATCAATTCTACAGCACAAAATTCTAATACTAAAAGCACCACTAACATTAAAAGAGAAATTGTTAAGTAAATAAATTCAAATTCTATTTAATCTAGAAGACTTTAGCTAGGGTTAACTGATGCCTATCAGGACCTTTTTGAGTAGGGCATGTGTATGCACACACACACACACGTATATATATACATACATACACGCACACAAGTATATATACATACACACATGTGTGTATATATATATATATATATATATATACACACACATGCACGTGTGTATATATGTATACATACACACAAAAAAGAGATTTAAATTTTGAGAAAATGAGATTAAAAATAAGATACAATATGAATAATATATATTATATAAAAGCCGACACTGAGTGTTTTGGTTAATTAAAACCATTGACAAAGCTGATATTTTTGTTCAACAATGGATATTTAACCACAACACTTAGTGTCAGCTTTTATATAATAATGTAATATTCATATAGTTTTGCATTTTTAATTTCATACATAATATATATATATTATTATAATATGTGTGAAGTAAATGCAAATAAAGCATGTTATTAAGAAATTCCCATGGGTCATCTGCAATATAACACTTAGGTTGCCAAAACCTTGCCTAGCTCCTTGGTACTCCCCTTTTTTTTCTCTATGGAGTTAAATTATTATGCAAATGTGCTAAAATTTAAAATAGTACATTTTGTGTTCTTTAAAAAAAAACAAAAGTTCTCATGTTGGTTTAAAAAAACAAATTAAAAAAAACAAAACAAAACAATAGAATATCAATTTACCTAAAACCAGTTTTTTTAATGTGGATGAAGTTGTACTTAGGAAGAAAAATCCTAAAAAACCCATACACAAAAAAACATACACCATACAAACAAACAAACAAACAAAAATGCTCTTAGTCTTAAGCTAATAAAATTTAAAGAAAAAAGAAAAAAAACAAAACAATTACAGGCTGCCGTCCTTCTGATGAATGAAATTGAAAGAAAAGTACCTAGACGAAAAAGTATAAAACTTATATAATCCCACCCTAAATTCTCCCTTACCATCCTTCCTCTTAAAAAAAATAAAATAAAATAAAAATAAAAACTATAATGTAGTTTAAAAAAAAAAATTTGTATAGCCATTAAACTTTTTTTTTTTTTAAATGGCGTCATTTAGTGCAAAAACTAATTTTGCACCACATTCTTTACTAGTCATGAAATTTATTTAAAAAAAAAAAACAATTTTAAAAATGTTCATGATATGTTAGTCATTCCAGTGTATATTTTAAAAATTCTTACATTCCCTCACATTCAAATAATATATTCTGATGACTATTTCCCATACTCTTAGCATCACACTTTTATTTTCCTAAAAAAAAAAAAAAGAAAATTATCACTGCTACTATAATGGAACAAACACTATATTTTTTTCTTTGATAATTTAAAATTTAGTTCACAAGATGAAGAAAAAAAGAAATATTTCCTTTAATTTTGTTTTTTCTCTCCCAAATAGATGGATACAATTGCAGATATAACCACTCTATATTACAAAACGAAAAATCATTATTAATTCATGAAAAAAAAGTCCACATGTTACTTTCTAAGGATAATCTCTGAACTGCAAAACCTTTTTTATAAGCAAAACAACAAAGCAATCTCCTTGGATTTATTTGCTTGTTTCGAAAATGGCTGGATTCGAATTCTGGTAATTGTAAAAAAAAAAAAAAAAAAGATAGATTATTAAATAAAAAATAACAAGCAAACAAAAAAAAAACACAAACAAAAAAACAATCTATAAAAAAAAAATAGTTCACTCAGGGATAACCTGAAATTTTGCACGATTGAATGCCTAACGAAGTTGTCTAAAAAAAAAAAAATTCTTTAAAATTAGTTTGCTTTGTCCAAAAAGATAAGTGGATCTAGAAATTGTTCCACTAAAGGATAACAAAAAAAATAACAAACAAAAAAAAAACCTTTAGACAAAGCATTACAAATTATGAAGAAGAAAAAAACCCAAAAAAACAAACATCCTTCAAAAAAAACAAACAATATTAATAAGAATAAAAGCAAACCAACACAAAAGAAAAAATTGCTTCTGACTGAATTCTGAATATTTTTCCAAATTACAACCAGTATATCCAGGGCATCTTATTTTTATTCACCCAACCCCTTCAGATTTAAAAAAAAAACAAAAAAAAAAACTGTTAAATGAAGTGAAAGAAGAAGAACCTTGCTTTTGTTATTCTGCACTGGTTATCTCTCTGTGACTGTTAAAAAAAAAAAAAAACTGCTAACATTTCATTAGCCAACATCAAAAGAAAAAAAAAAAAAAATTAACCCAAACAGATGCATTTTAATATTAATTTTTTTTTTTAAATTACCATATAAAATAACTTTTTATCAACATGTAATTATTCTTGAATAAAATATTCACATTTATATATGCAAAAAAATATATATATCTATCTATAAATATATATATATATATATATCAAAAACTGAACAAAACGAAGACAAGATTCTGTTCAACACTCGTCCAACGTGCTCAGGATTATTGTATGTGAACATGTGCCCAGTGTAGGGGTCTTAAAAGCCCCATGGCTGTGGTTTGCTGAGGTGGATAAGATCCAGATTTTGGGAACTGATTAAAAAAACAAATTCTGAAAACCTGGTTTAAAAGTGATTTGAATCCCACAGAGCGCTTCCACCTAAATAAAACCTGAAAATCCTTTGCATTAAGTGTCTTCCTGTGTTGTTTTTTCTCTTTTCATTTTCATTCCTTAATTTTCATTCCTTTTTTATGTACTGTTTTGTCCTATTATTATTATTAGTTTCAATTTATAAAAACTGGACGTGGCACTTAGAGGGTGTGACATATCCAAGGTGATGCAGACTTGCTTTTTTTTTTTTTTTATTCCCTGTCATTTTCATTCAAACAATTTGGAACAAATATTTTTTTTTTCTATTTTGCTAAAAACTAAGTCTTTAATAATTTAGAAATTTCTCATACATTTAATCTCAAACAAAGACAATTATTTTTTCTATATTGCTAAATACTAACCCTTTCTTTACAAAATTTAAAAATAAATTTTTTATGTGTTTAATCTCAAAAATAAATACAACTATTTTTTTCTATTTTGCTAAAAAATAAGTCTTTCTTTACGAATTTTAAAAATTTCTCATACCTTTAATCTCAAATACAATTATTTTTTTCTATATTGTTAAAAACTAAGTCTTTACAAAATTTAGAAATTTCTCATACGTTTATTCTCAAACAAATACAATTATTTTTCTATTTTGCTAAAAAATCTTTCTTTAAAAATTTAGAAATAAATTTCTCATATGTTTAATCTCAAAAATAAATACAACTATTTTTTCTATATTGCTAAATACTAAGTCTTTTTTTAAATTTAGATATTAATTTCTCATATGTTTAATCTCAAAAACAAATATACAATCTTTTTTTTTTTAAATTTTAATTAATCTTAAATACTAAGTCCTTTTTTTTTTTAAATTAGAAATTTATATCAAAAATACATGCATACAGTCTTTTTTTTAAAATTTTTTTTTTATTTTTAATTAATGTTAAATACCAAGCCCATTTTTTAAAAAATTACAAATTTATCTTTAAAAAAATTCATACAATCTGTTTTTTTTCATTTTCATTAATATCAAATACTAAGACCTTCTTTACAAAATCAGAAATTTATATAAAAAATAAATACATCCAATGTTATTTTTTTTTTAATTTTCATTAATTTTAAATATAAATACTAAGCAATTCTTAAAAAAGTTAGAAATTTATCTCAAAAATAAATACATACAATCTTTTTTATTTTTTTATTTTGTTTAATTTTTTTCGACCTTTTAATTGCCACTATATCTGTCTTGGGTCACGAAGGTGGAGCATTGGTAAAAGCTTGGGTTTAAAGTTATCATTTTTTAATATTATTTCATCAAAAAGTGCAACGAAATTTTAATCACATTTTTAAAAAATTTAAAGCCAAAAATAGTAAAAAATA
The DNA here is from genome assembly GCA_034780655.1 of Idiosepius hallami. Lineage (NCBI taxonomy): Eukaryota > Metazoa > Mollusca > Cephalopoda > Idiosepiidae > Idiosepius > Idiosepius hallami. Next base: position 2,134,002 of record JAUZSX010000041.1, read on the forward strand.
AACATTTGATTTTTAGTCCAAAATAGTAGAAAATAAATATTCAAAAAATTTTAACTTAAAATAGTAACAAATATTTAATAAATGTTAGTCTAAAATACTTTAAAATTAAATGTTTAATAAGTTTTAGTCTAAAATAGTTTAAAAATAAATATTTTATTATTTTTAACAAAAAAATTAGTGAAATTTTTAACAATTTTAGGCCAAAAATTGTAAATTTAAAAAAATTTTCAGCCAAAAATAGTAGTAAAATACATATTTGATAATTTTTAGCCTAAAATAGTAAAAAAATATATATTTAATAATTTTTAGCTTAAAATACTAAAAGATAAATATTTAATAATTCTTAGCCTAAAATAGTAAAAAATATATATTTAATAATTCTTAGCCTAAAATACTAAAATAAAAATATTTAATAATTCTTAGCCTAAAATAGTAAAAAAATATATATTTAATAATTCTTAGCCTAAAATACTAAAATAAAAATATTTAATAATTCTTTACCTAAAATATTAAAAAATAAATATTTGATAATTTTTAGTCTAAAATACTAAAAAATAAATATTTAATAATTACAAGCTACCTTGGGGCAAACAAGGCTACTTGGATTCACAGATCTTTTGTAATTAGGATTAATTAAAAAAAAATCATTCACACTTAGAATATACATCTATCAATACACCTTTTTCTGCCTATCTCTCTTTATATATATATATATATATATATATATGGATGTATTTATATATATATGGATGTATTTATAGTCAAAGGCTCTTGTATGTCGACTCAGGGGAAGTTGCCTTTTTTAGGGTAAAGGAGCCATAAGGTGCATTCTGTGTCGGAGCCTCTAAGTGGCTGAGCATAACACTGGCACGTTCCTCAACAAAAATCAACTTTTAAAATATGACTAGATCAAATACGGTCAGTTCAGATCACCAAAGTTAAGCAATGTAGAGCCTGTTCAGTACTCAGATGGGTGACCACTTATGAATATCAGGGAAAGTATGAGACCATGCTGGTATGATCAGTTGAATGGATGAAGTATTTAAATTGAATAACCTTCTCTTGCTATTACAATAACAAACTATTATATTTACTTGGTGAGCACCAACCTAAGTTTGGCGCAAGGCCATTTTTATGTCCCCTTACCCGGGCTTTTTATATACGGTGTTACCCTTCACCTAGATGAGAATATTATATTTACGTGGTGAGCACCGGTCCAAGTTTGGCACAAGGCCATTTTACGTGCTCTTACCCGGGCTTTTTACATTCAGTGTTACCCTTCACATAAATGAGCTGCTCTCCTGAGTTAACGAGCCCCATCTGCCCGAGGCAGCTAAAAGTGAATGCAATGGTTTTGACTGGGATTTGAACTCGCTTACTGCGATTTCAGAACCCGAGCTTTAACCAATGCTCCACTGTCGTTGCCCAATAACAAACTATGCAAACTAAGAAATAAAACATGACATGTCTGAGATGAATGATTAGATGCATATATTCTAGGTGATTAAATATCTGTACAACACTGAAGATTCTTTTTAATCTTTATTCGTTAGATTTAGAGGCATATGGAATACAGAATATATCACAATGAATCTACACTTCAACAAAAGTTATTTTTTTGTTACAAATCTATATACATGGTGGGCCAGAAGTTAGGGGGCAATACCAAAAATGTAATTTTTAATGTAAATTATATCTGTACAACTCTTAAGATACTTTTTAATCTTTATTCATTAGATTTAGAGGCATATGTGATACAGAATATATCACAATGAATCTACACTTTAACAAAAGTTATTTTTTTTGTTACAAATCTATATACAGGGTGGGCCAGAAGTTAGGGAGCAATACCAAAAATGTAATTTTTTAATGTAAATTAAGCATTTATATATGTTCACTGTAATGTAATGAATAAGTCAAAATACAGGGTGGGCCGAAGTCAAAATACAGGGTGGGCCAGATGTTAGGGGGCAATACCAAAAATATAATTTTTTTATTGTAAATTAAGCATTTATTCAGTTTACATATGTTCACAG
>JAUZSX010000041.1:2209178-2221143 GCA_034780655.1 Idiosepius hallami
CACGCTCTATCACTGATATTGAGCACTCTAACTATAATTTTAAGCAACATTATTTCTTAAAATAATATATATATATTATATAGCTGTTTTCAGCAATGAGGAAAATCCATATTTAAGTTTGCTGGATTATATTTTAAGAAAGTAAATATTTTCTAAAAACATCAAGAATAAGAAACCACTGTCAATAATAAAATCAACTTGAATTTCATAGTTTAAATAATTTTTATCCTATTCATAGCTCAATATAAAAATAAAGAACTCAATTTCTAAATCAAATATCACTTCTAGTTTTTGATAAACTTAACTCGAAACAATATAAGTGACAAGATCTAAATGTTGAAAGAAGCAATAAATAACCTATTATAAATATCATTAAAAATTTTTTTCCATAAATACAAATATTTGAATCAAATCACCAATTTTAATACAATTATCAAGGTAAGCATTCAAATACTAGATAACTGAATTTTCTTATGACCCGAAAGATATTTCTGAATCAGTTTTTTCAAAACAATAAAAAAAAGAGAAAGGTTGTTCTTACATAATAACAAATATGGAATATTGTATAATTATATTACTAATTTTTAGGAAGTGTTTATAAACTTAAAAAAATATGTTTTTTTTTTCTTTGACTACTCTTAAATATTTCATTAATTTGTGCATAATTTTTCAATGGGTATATTTTATATAAGCCTGCTTTCATATATTTATCATTTCAAATGATTGAAACATCAGGAATTTGTGAACATGGAAGATGAAGCACTATTGATGCCACCGGAGGAGTTACTACTGCAAGTATTTTGGTTGTTATTGCTGCCTCGCTGAAGGATAACCACAGGGGACATTCCATGCCGAGGGGACAACCCTCCAGGACTGGATATATGAGGGGACTGATTTGCCATCATTGGGGTTATATACATTGGATTCATCCCAGGTGCACCAATCATATTGGGAGCATTTGGGTAAATATTATGGGCACCTAAAAAGTGTCCTGCATTGTTGTGGGGTGGAGCAGGCATTCCTCCTTGATAAGGAAACTGATTGTTTTGGTGATAGTGGAAATGTGATCCCTTGCTTGATGGTTTACATGAGTTTATATTGGAGTTATGTCCACCTGGAGATTGCTGTTTACTACCTGGACCTCCTTTAGATGACACAGAATGACTATTTACAATTGCATTAGCAAACATATCAGCTTGGATCCTATTATAAGTAGCAGGATTGCGAGTGCCATTTAGTCCACCAGAAAGACTAACTGTAGAATTACTAGCTTGTGTATAAAGGGCTTTATTGATAGCATTGCTACAGTCCAATGTACCTCTTGTTATAGGACGTTTTTGATTGGCACCAGGCTTGTCCCACAGTTTTAGCAAACATTCACCAACAAATGGCTCGATTTCCTAAAATACAAAAAATGAAAAATAAACAGTAATGAATTTGTAATAAAATAAAAAAAAAACTGATAATATGCTTTCATTAGAGATTATTCTTGTCACAGACTTGACTATTTTGCAATTTTACCATTTCTTTAAATTCTTTACTAAGTAGAGCCATGACAACATACTTTTATAAAAAATATTCTTCTCACAGCCCTAATAACTAGGGATATGATAAGTATATTGTTTAATAAAATAATATTTTCACAGCCCTAGTTATTATAATAAAATAAATAACAATAACAATAATAATTTAAATGACTAAGGAACAACCAGATTAAATCAATATAGGACAGTTAAAAATGAAAAGGATAACATGCATGTATCTCAGTTAATAAAGATAGCAATATTAATAAATACAACATGAATGAAATGCACTCTATTGTGTGGATAACCTAAAATTGACATTGACATGAATTTATTGCATAGGAATTTGAATTTTGTTCTATTAAATCATCTTAGCATCATAAATCAGGAATTTTATATGAGGAACATTTTTTGTTTGAATTTGGAATAAGAAAAATGATTGAAAGGGAATTTTATGAAACTACCTAATATTACTTATGCATATAGACTTTTTGAACAGCCTGGTTTTTTAATTAAGAAATTAATAAAATAAGACTAAATTTTAAAACCCCCATTCAAAAAAAAAAAAGATTTTAAAAAATACCTGACAATCCCGACTGACATGTATCTTTTTGTTATCATTCCATGGATTAGAAAGATGATGAGTATTTTGGAATGGAATATTGCCCCTAAAAATAAAATGTATAAAACAATTAGTTACAAAATAAGATTTTTTATACAAAATAATTAATATCATAATATATAGCAGTATTTATAACCTTTGGTTCATTAAGCAATCCTTATTTGATATTCTTATTTCGGTCCATCACTTAAACAATTTCAAACATTTATTCAAAATTCATTAAAAAAAAAATATAAAGAAAAAATGTTTTACCATATGATGTCTAAAATAGAACTCAACAAAATTAGAAGAAATACACAGAAAATAAATATTAATAACTTAATATATACAGGATATTCAAAAGCACTTGAGACGATTTCTAAAATATTAATAAAGTTGAATTTTTGTTGAAAATATATAAAGTTGATATAAAAATTCTTTGGTAATTTCTGTCTGAGACATATTTATAGCATTGGACATTCATACATAAAATATTCCCAAGAAAGAAAAGCATAATCTTTCAAAAAGAATATTCCCACAGAAAAGAGCATATTCTTATTTAGCTTTTATTATTATCCCACATCAGATTCTGTTGTATAAGTTGGGCATTTTTGACCAATCCTAAACCAAAACTTGTAAATGGATTAGTTTAGTAAGATAAAAAGTAACATAGTAAAAATAATTATATGTTTAAAAGAATAAAATGCGTGACCAATTATTTTTGCTTCAGTTTGCTTTGTTCAATTGTGTACCTTGATAAAATAAAATCAGATTTGAGGGAAATGGCCATGTTGGATGCACATGTAGAAGAGAGGAATAGAAAGAAAGACAATATATGTAACAAATCCACCCTTAAGACAATAGTAAAAAATTATTAATACCAAAAATTACCAAACCTTGCATTAAAACTACAGACAAATTAGAAAATTAAAAACCAACCTTTTTAGCCATTCAATACTGCAAGCTCCATTATTTGCTGATGACGGAAATTCATGTCCTTTATCTTTGGTTATTATAGATGACATTTTGGCAAAACCCTGGAAACATCCACTGCCTTGAACAGAGAATATCATGTACACGGTCTTCCCATCCTGTGAAAGAGGAGATAAACATTAAAATAAAAGTATTTAAGTTCACTTTACATTAGTGAACATTAACTTATCGTCAAACAAGAATATAAAACTCACTATCGAATCAAATTTAAGTATGTTTTTAGATCAGTCACAAAATATAGTTATTTCATAAATTAAATTTTTATGAAATCATCAATAGAAAAAAATGATTTTAATAGTAGATTTATTTGACACATTATTGATGCAAATTTTATTGTTTTTTAGCTTTTAATCACTTAACACACACATTTTTAACAAGATTGTTGTAATAAATTGTTACCTAGTTTCAGTGAAAGTAAGGTTTTAGAGTTATATATTATAAGAGATTAATTTGGTTGTTCAAAAATTATATGTTTACCAAGAAAAATATTAGCAAATTAACTTTTTTTTAAGCTAAACACACAAATTATTATAGATTTTGAACTAACACAAATTATTTGGTTTCAACTCATCATTTAGCTAATTGAACAAATTTACAATATATTTCTGGATAAAAAAACTTTTCAAAATGTTTAACACACACAGTGAAGGCTCATCATAAAAGATTAAAACTAAGGAGCATTCTGTATATAATATAGAAAACAATGAGAGTTCAAAAATTCATAATAACACAAATGATCAAGCTTTATCATAGAAATTCAAGCAAAAATTACCAAAAAAGCTTTGTTAAGTTTTTTCTCATTATTTGTTGCTGTTATCCAAAGTGACTTGTTAATAGAAATATCCAAAATCTTTTGATTGTTGCATTTCATAATAAACATGCGACATGGATGTGATGATGTAGCTCCAGGATCTTTTTCTGTTAATTTGGATGGTGAAGATGGTTGGGAATGATCACTTGGTGGACTACTTGTATGGCTATTTCCACTTGTATGATGATTACTATTATTACTATTGCTGCCATTTGGATACACTGGATTTTCAGACTTCATTTCAGAGCGAAATTCTGTATTCATAAACAGATATTTTAAAAATAGAAATTTAATAACATTTAGAAAATAATTACATAAACCAAGAGATTTCAAAAATTCAATCGCATAAGTTTTTAGATTGTAATTGAATTAAAATGTAAAATTGACCAATGCAACTTCATTTTCAAATTGAATTTTTATTTATAAAAAAATCTATTTTTGTAAAGGATTAAATTCATCATAACAATATAACATCAAATTCATATATACCATAAATTTTTTTTCAATATTCTTAGCTAAAATGGAAGTTTATGTTACAAATAGCTATTAAAATAGCACTTTTTAGAATCTGTAAAAAAGAGGCTTGATAATATGTATATTATGCTGACTGTTTATCAAATTGTCTGAAACATAGTGAATTCTTAAAAGATAAAGATGAAGACTACAATATGCAAAATGGAACTTATTGAGCAAAATTAGATACAGTGATTATTCATCAGCAATTGTCCAAGTAAAAATGATAGTATTGTTAGAAAGAAACTGTTTAATTATACCAAATATGATATATTAAAACAGATAAAGAGATTACAAATTGAAAATGTATTTAATCTACAGAAGTTAAGATATAACAATAAAATAAAAAGCATTAAGAGTAGAATGTATATAAAAGGTATTTGGGTTGAAAAGCTTCAAAATTACTAAAAGATCCTAATGTCGATCAGGTTTTCAGCAGTGAACTTTAACATTCCAAATTTTTTTCTATAATTTAAAAATTAACCAGCAACTGACTGAGATATAAAATTATCAAAATTATCTAAAAAAAATTTCATGATATGGATCATTAACAAAACCAAAATTTTTTTAACCTTCCCAAAAACATGAGTAAAAAAATAGAATGATTAAACTTTGAGGTTTTTAAATCATCAAATTTCAAAGAATTGGTTACCCATTATTTCCTTGTTTTTATAAAAAAACAAGGAAATAATGGGTAACCAATTTTTGTCCAGTTCTTCTTACAAATAATTTAAAAACTATTTGCATGATTTTGAATGACAGAGCAAAACAAAGAGGGTGTGCTTGGTAATAAGTTGGGTTCTGGAATTATATTATGCAAGTTCAAATCCTAGTCAAAACCATTACATTCACCTTTAGTTGCCTCAGGCAGTTGGGGCTAACTTGGGAGAGCAGTTCGTCTAAGTGAAGGGCAACACTGATTGCCAGGAGTCCAGGTTTATAGAGCAGGTAAAAATTGCTTTGTGCCTAATTTGGGTTAGTGCTCAACAAAGTAAATACAATATAGGCACATAGATTTATTTATTCAAAATTACTTGTTGTAATGAAATTATAATGAAAAAAAAAATGAGTATATATAAAAAGAAAGCAAAAAAAACATACTTCCTAAATCTTTTTTCTTTGGAGGAGTTGAAGGTACAGAGCGCTTTGTAATCTTTATTTTTTCTTCAGGTTGATCTTCCAATTCATGATAATTGCGACCTCCACTGCATGACATAATGGATTCTATAGCTGAAATTTTGTAAAAGTTACAAATTAAAATAAGAATAAAAGCCACAGAAATATAATTAGACAGATATCATATTCTGAAAATCTATTTATTGTCTACTAATTTATTTATTGTTTGTCTATTCCATAATTCATTTTTGCTGTTCACATCTGATGTCCAACTTCATTTAGGTGTCATTAAACCTTATTCATGTATATCATTGTTACATCTATTTTATCATCTACCTCATCTACATCTTTACTTGAACCAAGTCAAGTAGTGCTGAACAATATCTTAGGCTCTGATATCATGAAATAACTCCATGCTTTGTTTTCTTAAATGGAAATTAAAATGTGGCATCACTACCCTTTGGAATATGCATTAGTTGGCAGCCCAATAAAAGTACAGGGAAGAAAGGGCTATTAGAAGAATTATGATGCACTAATACTATAAGAACTTCCTTTATTTCTTTCATCAACAAAATCGAAATACCTTTCTTTGTAGGGATAAAACTACTGCCTGCTGTCAATGCTTTCCTGGCTCAATGTGGCAATATAAAGAATAAATGATAAAAAGATGCCAGCAAACAAATCTTAGTGACACATATTTGTAATCAAGGTTCATTGATTGATTGATGGATTGATTCATTTATTTATCTAACCAGCATGTCAACTCATGCTGAAAACAGTTTTAAAATGCTCTAACTAGTTTACTTGTTTTACAGTTTTTGTTTGTCTTAAATTATTTTTTGGGTGGAACAAGGTTATTTGTTTTAGTTGAGTGTTTTTTTTTTAAGATTTGGCGTTATGTTCTTAGGTATAGTCCAATCTTTCTAAAAAAAATGAAAGAATGTTGTTTGGGATGAAGTTCACCAATGAATGCATTATTTACATGTTTGAGCTGAAAGACTCAATCATTCAGAAAATATAGCTAATTCTAAACTGTAATAAAACAATTTTTGATACAATTCATTCAAATAGCACCTCAGAAAATTATTTTTTTAAATTTATAACAAAGAAAATCATTTCTATAAGAGTTAAAAACACTTACACATGGGCCTTGGTCTCTGTCCAATGCCAGTAGGTTGTTGCAAACCAAGCTCCCTCTCTTCAGTCATTAAAACTTCAACAACAGTTCGAACAATTGCCTAAGAATGACAATGATTGAGAAAGTAATAGATCAAATACATTATTGTTAAAGAATAATATTAAATATAAGATATATTTTGATAAAAACATAATTCAAATCTTAACACAAAAACAATCAGTATAGATTTTTTTCTTTTTCCTTTTAATGTATCAAGATTTATAATTAATAAAATTTTTCTAAACATTTTTTATATTTTTGTAAACAAATATTGTAGCTTAGTAGTAATAACTTCTGAGGAATAAAAACGATAAAAGAAAAAGTAGCCTTTGATTAAGGTTTTATCTACTTAAAAATACAAATAGTGGTTTGTTGACAAGGAGTTGAAGAAGGAATAGCAGAACGCTAACATAAGTCCAAAGGAGATAATTCATACAAATAGTTCAAATCATATCAACTTCTAACCAATTGCTGGAAAGAATAGAAGGATTCATACTTTTCCCAAGCTAAAAAAAAAGTAAAAATACATAATCTGGAATTTTAACTCCTCTATTATGGTTCTACAATAATAATGATTTCTAGATTTATTTCAGAGGAAAGTAATAAGTAATAATTAATAAGAAAATTTGTATCAAGAAGCTAAGAATAGATTACCTCATCAACTTGGGTCCATGGTTTAGATGGGGCTCTCATTCTTCGGATGAATAAGCTATACCATTTTTGACGTAACTGAAGAGCTAAATTGGCACACTAACAAAAAAAAATAGAGTAATTAAATAAAAGCATTGAATAACGATCATTATAGAGACAGACAGACAGTGATAAAAAATGACAATCTTTACACCGGGAGAAAAAAAAAATAAAAATAAAAAAAAAAACAAGACATGTTTGAACTATAAAAAGGATAAAGAATTGAAATTGTAAAATTAAAAACATCAATATCCCTGCCTTTGGACATTCTATACAATCAAAATAATAATTCTACAAATCAAACTCAGCTGGAAGGCAGAAAAACTTATTTTATTTCTAGAAGAAAAATTAAATCTTAAAAAATTCCTACAAAGTGTAAAACTTTAGAAGGATGTCTAGATTTTTTGATTGGTTGCTTGATTTTAGATCTGATGGCATATCAACTACTTCAGGGTTATCTAATGCCAGTCTGGTGAAAAGATTTCAAGAAGAAGAGCATAAATTAAATGTAGGTTGCTACTCAAGCTTATTTTTTTATAAGTTAATTATTCAATAAAAAAGTTAAATAATTTATTTATAAATAGAAAGAAAAAAAAGAAATGAAATTTAGTGAAACATTTTAGAAATGAATTTCAAACTTAAAGAAAATAAATTTTTATAAATCAACTTAGTGTTTAGCTAAACTAGAAATAATTATAATAGATTTTAAAAAAAATCTTTATCATAGGCTATTAATGTAAGTTTTACTGTTAAGTTGCTTAATGTAAAAAAACTACTAGGTTTTATTTTAAGTCAGTAATGGTTACCTACTGTAAACTAATAAAATCTAAAATAATTATATTGTTCTTCATAAAAACATATTTAACAAATAAAAAAAATTAACTTTTTTTTACATATTAATAATAGTTTTATTAGGAAATACACTTGAATGAAAAGCCTAATAGAACAACAGGAGGAATCAATGTCAATAGGTTAGAATCAAACCTTTATTGAATAATGCAACAATAGAATTATAGAATAAGTAGACACTCATATGAAATTTATTTTTTCAATTTTTAAATATTCCCAAATGAGTGGCAATATTTTCATTGAAGTTTATAAAATTTATTATTCATAAAACAATGCTGAGAACCATTTGTCTAGTAAAATAACCTATGGAAATGTTTATTCATATTCTAAATTTTTATAAATTATATACTTGAAAAAAATTTGTAAGCAGGTATTATACATAAACATATCAAGTAAAATAACTTACTTCTGGTTCAATAAGAAAGGATAACCAATCATCCAACTGAAGAGAAGACTTCTTGTTGTTTTCACTATCTTCACCTCCACTATCACTACCATTGTCAGAAACATTAATACCAACAAAATCTTGGACTTTTCTTTCATCTAAAAAGATCGAATTTAAAAAAAAAAGGGGGCATCAAAGCAAAAAGCTTATTAAAATTGGCCATCATTTATTATCATCAAAGTAGCTTAATTTGTGATAAATCACTAGTTTACATTAATTACTTACATAGCATTATATACTGTAATAGCAGAAGAATTATAAATAAATTCTTATCTACATTTCTTAAAAAAACATTTATAGTAAAACAACTAATCATAGGTATTAATTCTAGATCACTTGTTAATAAGAATAATATTCAAAACAAAAGAATAAATGGTCAAAAATAATTTTTTTCCATCTTAATCATTATTTCCAAGGAAGGTTATTCAAATAAAACAAAAGTTGAATAAAATATTTGATTGCAAAATTGAGTTCAAATAAGTTTTTTTCTCAAGACTAAATTAAACCAAAAATCAATTTCCCAAAATTATTTGTATTGCGTTGGAAACAAAAGTTCCTACCATTTTTGTTTCAATTTATACTTCCCCTCTCTTTTCCCCTCCTCTCTCTTATTTTTTTAACACATGTACTCTCTATAATTCTGTATTACATATTTTGTTTTATCACTCTCTATTTCTCACACACACACACTCTCTTTCTAATCCCCTCTTTCTGTCTTAACTTTTCTCTTGAAACGAAAACTAACAGTAATAGATTTAAACAAAACTAAGTTGCCAACCTAGCAGTATGCAAGAGGATAAATTCATCTTCCAAGTTGATCATTTTTGTAACCAAAATTAAAAAGAAAGAAATTACCTGCAATCATGTTACCTTCAGCTTCTTTGATTATTTCAGGAGATAATTTGGCAGGACCAGCAAATAAGGCGACAGTAATTGGAGATACGATAGAGCAACATCGAACAGATGCCAGTCTATTATTTCGACTCATTTCTTCATAAATAATCCATTCAGATGGAAAATAACTGATATTTTTATTTCTAGAACCTGATGATGGATTAGGACTCAAAACAGACAAATTATGGATGCGAACTTTTGTTTCTCTCCTGAAATATAAGCAACAAAAATAGTTTTCAAGAGAACCAGATGAAACAACTACAGTTCAAAGATTTAAAAAAATGCACAGAAGTAGAAATTAGAAGTAGAAATTAAATGCGCAAGACTATGAAATTGGAATGAGTGAGTTCAAATCCCAAGCAAATTATTATGTTCACTTTTGGTTACTCTTGCAAAATAGGGCTTGTAAACTAAGGAGATAAATGCTCATTTAGAACAATGGTTGCTAATAATCCAGACAGAGGAAGTTTGTGTGTCATGGCAAACAAGATGTCGTTAGAGAAGGGTTTCACCTCTGTAAGTAAGAAATGTTGTGGTTGACATGTAATTTACTATAGAACAGATAAATATCACTTAGTATTGAATGCAATTTTGTGCTGAACTAAGTAATTGCTGTTCAAATTTTGAGTTCACATTTGGTAATTTTATATTTTTTCTTTTTTTCAGTTTGTTTTGATTTTCATCTTTGCTTTTGTCCTTCGAATCTCCAATACCAAAGTTAACTGCATTCAAATGTTGATTACTCAGTAATGCAGTGATATCTTTATTTTAAGTGAACTTGCTGGTTATATAACAAAAAAGTATCTTTTTCTCTCTATTTTAATAAATATATATTTATATATAAATCTACAGAAAATAGTCTATATTTATAGTTAAAGTGCCCAATATGAGTGATAGAGTAGAAAATCTGATGCTTACATAAGTGAGAAACTAACAGTCACAAAAAATCATTGATCCTTAAAGGCAAATTTAAATATAAAGTAAACCTAAAAATCAGGTTTGCTTTGTAAATTTCATAAGAAATGTTTACTTTTATATTGCTTTCATCTCATCGTTAATTGGTTTAACCAGAATACTGCAGGAGTTGGTATTTATTAGTGCTACTTTATTGAATTTCATCAATATTTAAGATTTTAAGATAAAAAGGTAAGTATAGACTTACGCAGCAGATAACTGACCAACAGCGCGGTCAACACGGATGATATTTGGGTACAAGCCAGCACATAAAGCAGCTTTTACAACACACCATTTTTCTGAATTGACATTTAAATCACGAATGTCTCCTCCTCCACGGGCTCTTACAAAACCAGAAGCACGTAGCTGACCAAGTAGCTGGGCCCTGAATAATGAATAAAATTAGGCTTGAAATAATATTTAAAAACTTCTAAAAAAATGAATTGAATAAATATAAGATAAGGGGTGAATTTTAACCAGAAAATTAATCTAAAGATGGAGATTAATTATAAATAATATTAATATCTATTTTTAGGGGCAAAGTTTTTGATATTCCTTATATCACAGAAATTCAAAGGAAAAAATGATGCAAATTAATATTCTAATTATTTTTTTCTAATCATTTATATTATTTACGAAAAAATTATTTTCAAAACAAAAATATTTTCGAATAAGTAAAAATTAAAAAAAAAAGCTGTCTTTTTTACTATTTACCATTATTTTCATTCTTTTATAATTTCAATCTTACTTCTTTGTGAAGGAAAAGTATTTTTTGATCATTATATTTCAAATGATAAATAATAATGAACTTAATGAATAAAATGAAACATTAAAAAAACATACCAAGCAATAAAAGTAAAAGAAATGAATTCTAGAATTTTACAAACCTCATTCCAACAATCATTTCCATGGATGCAGAAGATAAGAAATTTTTCTCACAAAATGCTTTCTCCCAACCCTCAGTCCTTGCTTTCTGCCATGCCTAAACAACAACAATAATAATGATGATAATAATAAAAGACAATAAAATTTCTGATACATTTTGTTTTACTTGTTAGAAAATGGTGTTTTTCTTTAGATATTGAGAGGTAGCGTTAGTTATGTTAGAACTGTTTCATAAGTTATTGATCACGAGTTGACACCTGTATCATATCAGAAAAGAGAACGGAAATGAAATTATAAAAATGATTTTTATTGAAATTGACCTGAACAAAATCTTGTATATTTTCAATATGATATACAGTGAACCCCCGGTTATTGCGGTTAATGGGGACTGAGACCACCCGCGAAAACTGAAAATCCGTGAAGTAGCAGCGCCCCTTTAAAAATGCTTAAAAAAACGTATACAGGTATACAGTATACCCCCTGTATACAGTACACCATATAGAATACGGGTAGA
>JAUZSX010000041.1:2225462-2238242 GCA_034780655.1 Idiosepius hallami
GAGAGAACCCTTTTTTTTGTTTTTGTAGGTGGAGTCAAATCCGTCACAAAACTTTTACACTTAAAAAATCACCGCGAAACAAAGACTAACTATTTTTCATTATTTAATTTAATTTTTTGATATTCTTAATTTTTGAATATTTTTTAAATCCGCGAAGCTCTGAACCCGCGAAAGTGGAACTTCGCTAGTTTGCGGTTTGAAAATCCGCGAAGCTCTGAATCCGCGAAAGTCGAACTGCGAACTAGCGAGGTTCCACTGTAGATAAAATAGATCCAAAATGAAAGTTTCATAGTATACAAAAATATTAAAAAAAGATTACACCCAAAAGGTCAGCATTAACTTAATAATTCATTAGATAATTCCCAAAATTTTAGTAGATTTTTAAAGGTTGATTAAAAATAAAAGTACTTTTACTTTCTTTGGTTTCAGACAGACAGATGTCTTATAGTAGAAAATTAACTATTATATAAAAAGCAGTCTGTTTATCTGTAACAGATTTTTGTTCCCTATGTACACCCACATTTAATATTAACTTTAAATTTTCTATAGGCATAAACCAATAGCTGAACCAGGTCAACACATACTTTTTTTTGCCTCTATGTCAATTTGTGCACCCACCTGGACAGTCTTAAGTTATGATTGAAACTTCACTGAATGCTTCTTTCAATTGAAGCATTTTCATTTTGCCCAATAAATCTGTCTTCAAAAATACAATTAATGCATCAAAAATAAGTGTTTTTTTCTCATTTTTAAACAAACCTACACTGAGCTACATGGGAAACACTGGGTTATGTGCTAGTTTATGTATATTAGGATTAATAGTAATATTTACTAGCAAAGATACCACCAGATATTATATATTGCTCATAGTTTGGATTATTGATCATTTACTTCATTTTAAAGTAAATATAAATAATTTCATGAAGCACCAAACCAACCTGGAAAGCCCGAAGTAATGACATGTGGTCACTAAATGTGTTGGCAGCAAAATTTTTTCGGGATAAAGCAGCAGCTCTCTTCTGACAAGGCTGAACTGGAAGAACAACTGATAAAAAAACAATACCTTTTTAAAACATCACATAAAAAAAAAGGTAATATATATATAAATATATAAAATGCATGAACATCTGTCTCTTAATGCAATTGTTATCTCTAAGGCAAACAATCTGTAATAACTAGAATTTCAAACAGGAGATCATGATGATTTATTTTATCATACACAGAATTGTAATCACAATAGTTTGCCTATATCTATTAAATGATCTTAGATAAATTTCATTTGATATGTTCTCCAACTTTTTTCTTTTATAGTTTTGCATGATGATAATGTGTTAAAATTAAAATTAAGCATCTTAAAAATGAAAATAAGAAAATAAAATTGTTTAAAAAATAACAAATTCATCCATTTGGCCCTCCAAAATTTTAGTAAATAAGTTTATTTTCTAAACAACATTGAATTGGAGCTAACAGATAAATGCCAGAACTCAACACTAATATGTGATAAAAAAAAGCAATCTACACTGTGGATTCATTATAGAGTTCCTTAGAAGTAACAGCCTAAAGTTCACATGATGATAGGACAAGATAACAATAGTCTAACAACAGTAAATAGTGTAAAATAGAAGCATGACAAACAAAACTTGAAAATACAGTTATAAAACTTCAACAATATTTACATGGATCTTTGTTGGCCAAGGAACAAACTATAGTGAGTACAGGGTCTAAACATTTGAGCACCACAGCATACAGTACCATTTTACCATAGGACGGAGCAACTGGCAGATCTGCTAGATGATGACCCATTTCAGTCAAATCTTCCCATGGGTCCAAGGCATCAATTTGCTATTTAGAAAAATGAAATGAGTAATCTTTTAGTGATGATTCAAAAATAAAATGAACTTGTCAAATATAAAGTGTTTGAAGTTAATGTGTGTGAACAAAAATTAACATTCTTTATTATAAATCGCCTGAAATAAACAAAATGTTTTGAGATGTAAATTACAGAACGCCTAATTAACTATTAATGCATTTTAACAATCTTAAGTAGATTCTACTCACTTTTCTATTGAAAATCTTTGGAAACTATAAAAAGGAAATATAAAAATTTCAGAAAAATTATATGGATCAATCTATTTTAGACGTTTGTTTGTAGTTCCAAAGGAAAAAAAACAACCTAATTACTAGAGAGAACATTCTTTAAAATTGACTAATCCAAGGATAATAAAGTTTTCCTTCAATCATTTTAGCATACATTTGGTTTAGGCAAACTTCCCTATGGAAATAAAGAGAATGTTTGGAGGGAAATTATGTATTACTTCATTTGATATGAATATATATTTTTTAACAGTATTTTACCCATAATCCAAATTCAGCTATCAAAATAATTAACTGACTTATATTTTATGATTTTAATTTCATTAAAGCACAAGCAATATAACCTGCTCTCACTCAGGTTAAGTTTGACCCCCTTAGCAGCTATTTTTATGATTGGAAACCAAATACTCCATACATAAGTTTCAACTTTCTAGACAAAAAATTGGCAAAGTAGATTTGTAGTCATGAAACTTTATAACAATTTTTTCAATGATAGACTATAAGTGTATGTAAAAATTGTTTAAATTCTTTTTAGAAGCTGATTTATTCAATTACAAATATTATCAGGGGGTATTTCAAAACAACACCTATCTAAGAACACTCTCAGACACAACTGTGTGAATTTTCAGAAAAAATGGCGCAGCAGTTTAAGGATCAATTGGGAATGGACTCACATACAAAGGCCTATTTGTCATTTTTTTTCTAAATGTTTTTAAGCTCTCAACCAATTCAAACATAAATAATAACAAGAGGTAGAGGTAGATACTTTTTCTTTCTAGCTTATGTTGCTGGGGAATTTTTAAACTAAAAACCCATGTAAAAGGGAAAATTTATAAAGTGAAATATCAAAAAGAATAATTTCTAGATTAAAATATTTTTAAATTGTTCAAAGTTCGATAACTCTTGTTCAAAGTTCGATAACTCTTGATCAAAGTCCGATAACTCTTCTATAATTATCATGTATTGGTATGGTATTCCCTCCCCGAAAGTTTTTTTTTCCTTTTCATTCCGTAGTAAAATTCTCCTCTCAACTTGTTCACACACATATTTTATTTTCTTCATTGAATGCCTGGTGTTCCTAATCTTTATCCACAAATAATGTAACTAACAACAAAAAATAGTAAATAATTACATTACCATCACCATTTTCAGCATAAAATTTGCTCAATATTTAATGTGAAATTTTTTAAAATCTGTTAAAAAGTTATAATCTTTTCATAAATATCTTATATAATAGTGATAAATGACAAACTACATATATATCTTATAAATATAACAAAGAAAACAATTATAATTTTAGGGTTTTAAAATGTATAAATAATATTAAAATATGTGCTGCTTTATCATTTTTTAGTCAAACATATTAAGTCACAAAAATGTGTATTTCTTAAAAATAAAATGTACAAGATTAACGTGTCTATAAAAGCTTTTAATTAAAATTTATTACCTTCAATAATTGTACCGCATTTCTGACAATCAGAAAACCTGGAGCTTGAGGTGCTTTAGAAAGAAAGTCAGTAATAGATAATTGGGCAGGTGCAATTAGTTTAGTCTGCAGACACAATTCCTGCAAAAAAGAAATATAAAATTAAATGAATGAATATTTTCGAGGCATCATTCCTGTAAGATCAAAACATGCCTTTTTTTGCAATTTCTTATACATTCAATTTGTTTGTTCACAAATTTCTGCTTAGATAAGAAAGAATATTTTATTTTAATCAAAGCTATGTGTTCCAGGCGATTTGTTTTTTACTTACAATTAGAATTGAATTTCAGCATTAAGTAAATGATCAAAATAATAATGCCTGAACTAAAAGTATCAGCAAATCATAGATAACCTGTTGGGGTCTAATAATTGAATTTTTCAATCACTATTAGATAACCAGACAATACAGTAAACTTGCTAGTTGAACACAAAGGACAAAGATTTATTAGTAATTATAAACCTTTTTTAACATAAAGAAAGAAATATTAACAGATTAATACTTATAATCAATTTAGCAATTATTATTATTATCAATTTAAAAACTATTATCAATTTAATTAGCAGCTGACTGCCAACATGTAAAGTAATAACAAAAAATACCAAAATGTCTGATAGCATTTTTAGTAATAATTTGAAAGTTTTAAACAGGATGCAAAAATCCCACTATCTGTATGATAAATAAACAATAGACATAATTCAAGAAAGAATCTTAATATTTCAATTAAAGTGTGTGTTGAATTAAGAGTGTGGAAGCTCTAAATTTGAGAGATTTTAAATAATCTAAGCTCTTTCATTGGCGTTTTATTTAAAGATACTTCTTACAGGGTTGGGTAGGATGACGTGTGTGTGTGTGTGTGTTGATGTTGGTTTTCATTTTTGTTGGGGGAGATTTCTTAATTTGCACAACTGCAATCGTTAAATATATTCTTGTGTTTTAATAAAAATCTAACATAAAATAATCTTTCTTAGTAAGGTAGGAAAGAGAAAAAATATATACCCAAAAAAATAATTACTGTAAATAAGTGAGTGTAAAATAGAATATGTATGATAAATAGTTAAAATATCAAAGATGCTCTTACTTATTTGTAATAAATTTTAGATTTATATATTAAATAAATTTTATTTGCGTTTAGTTAGAACAAAAAAATAAAATTGAAATATAATGTTAAATGCAATGATTCAATTCATATTCTTTTAATTGGAAATACTTACATGAAGAGGTAAGCGAAGCATTTCAGGGGCTTGGTACATTTGCAAATTATCATAACGAATCCTACTAAACAGATGATAACAAATTCCTGGTTGAACTCGACCAGCTCTATAAGTAAAATACAAGGAATTAATTCAAATATCTTAAATTTGGATTACAGGGTTAAAATTATAACTAATCTAAACTTAAATATAAATGGAACTTTCTATGTGTTGCCAACAGAGTTCGAAAGGCTGAGCCAATTTTCTTGAAAATTCACTATTTATAGATGTTGTTTTGGAATACCCTCAATAAGTATCAAAGATAAAAATAAAATCAGGATCTAGAAGGAATGACCCAATTTAAAAAAAGTTTTGCCCACTCTTGTAGTCTAACACTGAAAGAATTGTTTAAAATTTTATGACTACAGATAACCAAACTACTTTGCCAATTTTATGTCTAGGGGCTTGAAATTTGATATGAGGTTTTTGGAACTGTGAAGTAAATTTGATTTGGTTTTCAGTAGAAAATCTAGCTTCTAAGGAGTCAAATGCAACTCTCAAACAAAGTTGGGCAAAATAGCTCTGGATTGCTACAATTCTTTCAAAGTTATAAATCTTTAAAACAAAAAAAAAATCATTTGTGTCATATATAAACTTTACTTACCGGCCTTTTCTTTGAATAGAATTGGCTCGAGAAATCCAATTTGTCTTCAACATTGTCAATGAACTTAATGCATCAAATGACTTCTAGAAAAAGGAAAAATTTTTTTTTTAAAAACCCAAGCAAAAAAAACATCTAACGCCAAAAATGATTTGTACTTATTTCCCACCCTTTTATTTTCATTTAAACTTTGTTTAACCATGAAATTCATTAACCTATTCAAAATTCAAGAAATAATTTCTTAAACCTCTAAAAATGACAAAATTTTATTTCTCCTCAAGAATATACAATCAAACAAATTAAATTTACATGTTAGACATTAGAGCTAATAACTTCTTAAATGCCAGTCTCAACCATAAACAAATTTCATAATTATAACTGTGATTCAATATCATTTTAATAATGCAACACAAATTATGATTTAAAATAATAAAATTTGAATTAATTGTTGCCAACTTCATATGATTATTTAGTAGCATTAAAGACAACTAAAAGAGCTTTAATAAAGGTCCATACGAACTTATCAGATAATCTCATTAAAATTAATAAACAAATTTTGTCTCATATTTGTAGAATATTCTTTATTTGTGTAATAGCCATTAAATATTTCTAAAAGTAATAGAAAAAATATGCTATTCACCAATTTTTACATGCGTATAATTCTGTATTTTTTAATTTATGTCAATTTAATTAAAAACAATACACAGATAAATACATGTTAAGTAGAAATACACCAAAGCATCTAAAACTAATAGAAACTAATCCAATATTTACCTCTTTCATTTTTCCAGAGTCAATAACATAAACCACATCATTAATAGTTACACTTGTTTCAGCTATGTTTGTAGATAAAATCTGGAAGAAAAAAAATCATTCTTTTATCAATATCTGAAAAATTATCAGTTCTTTTTCAGCATTTACTTTCTAGTGACAAAAGCCCCAAATATTGCAGCACTAAGAATTTATATATAAATGTTGCATTAAATTCTTTAAAAATTCTTAATGCTGCAAGATTTCAAGTTATAAATTTATTATATCTTTACTAGAATATCTTGTACTAGTCTTTTCCAGTTTTAATATCAAGCTGTTATTTATCTTTTCTAAGTTTAATCTTAACCATATTACTTTCATTTTCTATGCAATTTAATAGATAATTTTCACATTTGGACAGTTGTTGGAAATTGCCTAATATATTCTTATAATTTCTAAAATTTAACTTGAGTATGGAATTATCATTCAGAAGGACTTAAAAAACCACAAAGATTATAAAATACTTACAATTTTTCTGATACCAGCTGATGGTATTTTGAATACTTTTCTTTGATCTGTAGATTGCATACGAGAATGCAAAGTAAACAAAACATACCTAAAAGAAAACGACAATTCACTTGGTATGTAAAATTTTTTATTTAATAATCAAATAAAAATTCATTACAAATGTTCATTTCTAATTTGTAGAGCAAAAAAAAACAATTTAGAATAAAAGTAATTATGAAGATGATAATTACCATTATAATTTATTTATAAAGGGGATTTATGTAAATAAATAGTTAAAACAGATTTTTTAAGATAGAATTCATGTAAAATTTAGGCCTATCTTTGATTCTAATTATATCAACAACAAAAAGTTGTTAGTCAAATAAGATTGTATTCATGCAAGTAATGGTAGATGACTATAATTAAAACTTAAATAAACGCATATGTCTTGCTTGATCTGTGAAGAAAAAACAGTTAAAAGTTTTCTTAGAGAAGCTATGGTTCATTGCTTATTTTGTAACTTCTTATTCACAGTTAAAAGTGAGGCTTCTGGCAAAGAATTATGTAAGAAGCTGACAAGTAACACGCCCTAAATAGTTATTTAAATGGTAACTTGAAATTCTTTAAATAATTCAGTTAAAAGTAAGACTTCAGACAATAAAGAATTATGAAAGAAGCTGACAAATAACACACTCTGAATGGTTATTTGATTTTCAACAAACAATTGTTGTGTTTAATCTATTTTGAATTGCTTACAATGCTTTCTTTATTCTTGTAAAATGAAAACCAACATCATGTATATTCGTACTAAGCTTATCAATTTACTGGACACATGTAAAGAAAGCCAAATATAAACATTAAGGGTATGGCTCTATATCTACACCCAAGGTATCTGATAAGTATAATGTATGTATATGTATAAGCATTTCTAAATATTGGCACCAAACATTGCAGATATAAAGCATTACCATTTCCAGAAAAAAATTATAAGATGAAACATTCATAAAATAGTTTACCTTGCATTTTCAAATCTCTTATCTTCAGCAATTTTGTCTCTAACTGCTACAATGTCATCATAACCAGGTAAGAATATAAGAATAGCACCTGTGGAAAGAAACATCCAAATAAGAGGTTTTAATCAAAAAGAAAAAAAAGGGAAGTATTTTGTAATTATTAGAGACTAGAAATATTGGGGACATACCACTAAGGTAATTAATCGATTTTAGGAATTAAAAATATAAAATTGGTAAGAAGTTTCAAATATAACAATTTTATCTCTATTTTTTTATTTATTTATTTCTTTTAATTAAAAGAAACATATCCAGTGAATTATATTTACTTTTTTTTAATAACTAATTTTACTTTGAAAGTAAAAAAAAAATGAGAATAGAAAAAACGGCTTTAGCATTAGCGATGTGAATTACATAAATTCAACTATGCAAAATTTTGAGCTAGTAAAAAATTTAGCACCCCCAAGATGGATAATAAGATATTGTCTCTCATTAGAGGCTGCAATCAAGTCTATAGATCGCCATATTTAGGAAAAGATGTGCTTAAATCCTGAATTATGGTTGACCAATCATCAGCCAAATAGCTATTTCTGGGATCCACAGATACACATTTTATATATAAATAGATTAGGACAAATTTTCTCCCTACCACTAACAAAATGCTAGGTATTAATTCCTTTTATAAATAAAATTTATTAAACCTTTCATATACAAAAATCTAAATTAAACAATAAAAAAAATTTAATATATATATATATAAAGTTTTATTAAGGCTATAATGATGGATTAAAGTTACCAGACATTAATACTTTGGAGATATAACTCCATTTTCAAACTATTGGTCTTTTTTCGTGTGTGTTTTTGTTGGTTATTTTTTTATATTCATTGCTGTTTTAACAATTATTGTAGATTTCTTTATTGCCTTAAAAAAGACACATTACAGCTTCTCTGCTATATTCAGATCTCAATCATAAATGTTAAACCAAAGGCACTGTGTTCATTGAAAAAAATCAATCCATTTGGTTTGTTTTGGTTGATCTGGGGTTGATCCAGTGTTACTAATATGCCTATGAAGCATTACTCTCCCCCAGCAGCTCTTAAAAGTGTGGAGTTCTCCAGCAGTAAGTTTAGGAAAATTAGATTCATTGTGCATTTGCCGATGGCAACATAGTTAGGACTGTGCTGATGAGGCTTAATAAAGGGAAAAACAGTCGATCCGCAGTTTGAAATTTAATTTTATGTATTAGTTAACAAGCATTTGTTTTAATTTTGACTAATACACATTTATATTATCATATTTTTTTAAACAAAATATAATTTCCATATAAATCACTTACTTACCATCAGTTGATGTAGTAAATATTTTATGCAAAAGGCAAACAATCAGATCTTTGTCAACTTTATCATCATCAAAGCAATGATGATAGACATTAAGCAATTCTCGATCCTGGGGTGACATATTTTCAGACATTTTCACTAAAGCACTCTCAGAAGTAGAATTCTCTTCGACTGAATTCCTAGATGAAAATAAATAAGAATCCATAAAATTCAATTATAACAATGAACAAAACAATCAAGGAAATTATGATTTTTCAAAAAAGGAAAAAAAAAAATCAGAAACTAGTTTTAGGAGAGACAATTTCATTAACTTACAGTTACAAACAAGTTATTTATAAAAGAACAAACAAAAAACTAAGAGAAGCAAACATGAAATATTGACATATTTATCAAAGTGCAAATGGCCAATTTAATTTTTTTTCATCTTTTTAGTTAAGCTGAAACTAAGTTTTTAATGAATTACTTGCTAATATATACAACTTGAAGGGAGAGGGAAAACATTATATCAAATTAAATATAGCAACCAAGAAGAGAGGGAGGGAGGGAGGGAGGGTGTGTGTGTGTGTGGGGGGTTCCAAGGCCTTGCTCTCAATTTGTACATCTTGTCATATATCCTAATACAAATCTACCTGGTCCACAACTTAATGCGTGCTCCTTTTCCCGGTCCATTACACATATTTTTAACTGGATCAGAAAATTTACAAATCTACATTTTGCAAAAATAAAGCACTCATTTTCAAAATATAAATGAACATTATGAAAAAGTAGATCTAATAATCTTACTTACTGTTAGATAATCAACTTTAAGCATCATAAATAAGTTGTTTTTTTTTAAACTCAATTAGTAAACAAAAATGCAGGTGAGTCATTTGTGACTAATCAACCAGAAAATAATTATAGGTATTCAAAATAAATAGTTAATATCAAATAGATATTAACATTTAATGAACAAAAATTAGTAGTGTTTTATTCCTACTTCCTTATCCTATTTAATATTGGCTGCTTAAGAAAAAACCATTGTTAGCAACAAGATACAAAAAAATGGTGAAAAAAAGTTAAAAAAGTAAAAGTTAAAAAAAAATTTGTTTTTAGATATGAAATATACTTTAAAAAAGGTATTTGACTGGAATTTTCTCGTTGGATCAAATTATTAGTATGATTATTATAATAATGAAAATGAAATATTTAAAACTATATTTTTGCTTTAGAGAAAACTTACATAATGCTCACCTTTATTTCAAACAAAAGACTGATAAAAGATTAAAGATAAAAGACTTTCAAAGGGTTAATATATTAAGAAAACTAGATTACAGATAAAAATAACAATTTAACACTACTTATCTAAATTGAGTATTTTTAACATTAAACACTGCAGTAATTGATAAATGCTACCCTGCAATGAATGAAAAACAAAAAAGTAATAGATTAGTAACTTAATTTTGCTATTTGAAAACACAATTTATTAGAAATAATTAATGAAAAATTATTGATTAATGAACATTTAATAAGAACTCCAAAATACCCAAAAATTAGAGACAAAATTTGACTGGCAGTTGATGGCTTTGCAATTTTCAATCTGTTTTGCGGAAATAAACATTTTAAATATTAATTTTTCAACTTCAGAAAACTTTATCGCAATTTTGCAAAAATCTTTAATCTATTTTCTACACTTGATTATATCAATCTAATAGTAAATAGTAACTACGAAAATTACAGGGTAAACTAATACAAGGAATGTAAAAATAATTTTATTACTATTACATTTTACTTTCATCAATATTTTTTTAAGACTTAAAATTAACTGAGGTTTTGTTTTCAGAATTCATAAGATTTTAATAATTGATATTCATTAAAATTGAAATAATTTTTTTCTCAACCAAGTAATTTAAGGCTTATAAGGTGTTAAAATTCCAAATTAATACAGGTATTTTCACATGCTGAATATTGCTATCAATAAAGATTATTTAAATATGGATTTGTAAAGCTAAAACAAACAATCAATTTATGTTCACTCTTTAAAAAAAAACAACAGCAAAATCTCTTTTTGATAAAAAAGAATGATAAAAATAAGGGATATTATCTACCTGTAACTTTCTAACAATTCAAGAATTTCTACTCTTTCAAACTTTTTAGCCCAATCAATGACAGTCCAATCATTTGAAGCACGGATATTAATATTTGCACCAAGGTTAAGAAGACGTTCAACAATTTCAAGATATCCACGTCCAGTTGCAATCATCAAAGCAGTTGCACTAGTTTCAGAGTGCATGTAGTCCACTAAAATAGAAAATCAAACTATTATGGTTTAGTTGGTAATTTTAAAAAAATTAATCACTGAAATGTAAAAAAAAAACAAGATAAATTATATCACAAGAACTTTAAACATTTTTATCTTTCAAATAACACTTGCATAGAAACTAATAATAAGTCTACTTGAATATACTCTTTGGAAAACATGGTTTCAGTTAAGTAAAAGTTATTGAAAATATCTAGAAAAAAGTCAATGGAATCTTAAAAACTAGTTGAAATATTGAAATACTTGTTTAGTTTATCTTGCTTTACAGCATATGAATCTTTTCAGTTATTTAATGTCGAGAATAATCTATTTTGATAAATCAACACAAGTTTTATTATATATTTATTTAGATCAATGATTCAGAGAACTTTGAAGCAATACTTTTATTTAATTTACTGACATATACTATTCTTATTTAATTAATCATGTACACATCTTAAAATGATTAGTTATTTTGCCCTTAGAAGAGATTAAAGCAGCAACTCTCAATATATACACACTCACATATACATACACAAGGGCTGTGAGCAAGAAGCATTGGTAAAAGCTTGGACTCTGAAATTGTGGTACACGGGTTTCAAT
This sequence comes from Idiosepius hallami, assembly GCA_034780655.1. Taxonomy (NCBI): domain Eukaryota; kingdom Metazoa; phylum Mollusca; class Cephalopoda; family Idiosepiidae; genus Idiosepius; species Idiosepius hallami. Next base: position 2,237,378 of record JAUZSX010000041.1, read on the forward strand.
CCCAGTCAAAACCATTACATTTACCTTCTGCTACCTTGGGCAGATATGGCCATTTAGCTTGAGAGAGCAACTCATCTAGGTGAAGGGCAACACCAAATGCAAAAAGCCCAGGTATATAGAGCATGCAAAACTGGCCTTGCACTTAACTTGGGTTGGTGTTCGACCAAGTAAATATAATATATACATACACAACCACACACAAAAACATTAATCCCTAGGATATGTCATTTTCCTAAAATAATGAATTATACCAATTAATAATTGAACAAGATAATTAGGTTCTCATTTAAATTTTACATAATCTTTTTAGTTAATAAAATACTTACCGCTAACATTTTCATTCATAATCAGATGGAAAATATGTTCAAAAGCATCTTCCCTACCAGTCAACCAAGCTTCACTTAATAATTGATCCATTTCTTTTGCTAACCATGGTTCTAAATCTTCTTTCTCTTCTCCAGGCTAAAGAAAAAAAATAGATAGAAATAAAACAAACATGCATAGAATAAACAATGGAATGAAAATAGATTCTAATGTTACATCAATCGTAAAGAGGGGCAATTTGATTACTAATGTAACCAGTGCTTTTCTCTTATACCATTGTATATTTTTAAAATGGTTTTTATTAACCAAAACATTCATGCATCTGTTTTTTTCTTTTATGTGTAATAATATATTCTTATTGTTGTTTGTCATTTAATGTACATTTTTCACATTGTCAAAATTTAATTTCTTTTACTTTTTTTACAAGTTTTATATATATATATATATATATATACATATATATATATATAATTATATGTATAAATACACACACTTTTATCAAATAAAAAAAGTATCTGTTTTCTAATATTAAATATTAGGT
>JAUZSX010000041.1:2238342-2257827 GCA_034780655.1 Idiosepius hallami
TTTCTCTCTTTCTCTCTCCTTATCTACCTCTGAAACACACACACACACACATGCTACACACACACACACTCTCTCTCAAACACGCACACACACACAAACTACACACACACACACTCTCTCTCACACACACACACATACAACACACACACACACATACTACACACACACACACACTCTCTCTCTCTCACACGCACACACACACATACTACACACACACTCTCTCTCTCACACAAACATTCACACATACTACACACACACACACTCTCTCTCTCTCACACACACACACATACTACACACACACACACACACACTCTCTCTCTCTCACACACGCACACATACTACACACAGTCTCTCTCTCTCTCTCACACACACACACACACACACTCTCTCTATCTCTCTCTCTCTCTCACACACACACACACACAGAGACACATACTACACACGCAACAAAAAACTGTATTTTTTCTACTTATATAATCTTTTAAAGTGTGTTCTTTGTAAAGCCTTTTCAAAATCCTTTATGATATTTATCAAGCAAGGTTTTAATATAAATGAATCTATTCTTGTAGCTTTCTATTCCTATCCAAAAAAGCAAGTAGTTTTAACACAGCTCTATTTGTCCCGTTGCCCGCTTTAACTTCAAACTTGCTTTTATCAATTGCACTGCAGAATCTCAGATTATTTATAAATGTTGCTCTATTAATAAAAAAAAATATTTATAGATTTCTTTTCTGGACTTATTGAAAAAAAAGAATATGATTGTCTACTTTTCTCTAGAACCAAAACTTTATTTTTCGTAAATCTATTTCTATTTATCAATCGTTTTTAGATTTAGATAATCTCTTGCTCTTCTCTTTAAACTGTTTGTCGATCTCCCTAATAAGGGGATAAAAAAGGGCACTTTTGCAGAACAAGCAAATGGAGAAATATTTGCTCGGCGACATTGCAATGGTTGTAAGACAGCAATTTCATTGGCTATGGTTTGGGTTAGGGTTAGGATTTAGGTTTAGGGTTAGAGTTTAGGGTTTAAGGTAAGGGTTTAGGGTAAGGGTTTAAGGTTAGGGGTTAGGGTTTAGAGTTTAGGGTAAGGGTTTAGGGTTAGGGTTAGGGTTTAGGGTAAGGGTTTAGGGCTAGGGTTTAGAGTTTAGGGTAAGGGTTTAGGGTTATGGTTTGGGTTTAGGGTTTAGGGTAAGGGTTTGGGGTTTAGGGTTACGGTTTAGGGTTTAGGGTTAGGGTTTAGGTTTTAGGGTTAGGCTTTAGGGTTTAGGGTAAGGGTTTAGGGCTAGGGTAAGGTTTTGGGTTAGGGTTAGGGATCAGTGTTACGGTTTAGGGTTAAGGTATTGTTTATGGTTATGGTTAGGGTTTAGGGTTTAAGGTAAGGGTTTAGGGTTCGACCAAATTTCTCCATTTGCTTGTTCTACAAAAGCGTCAAAAAAGTTATAGAATCCAGGCTCGATTTATTATTTTTTGATAAAGAAAAATAAGAAGACGTTTTGACATCAAAGTGTCAGATTTAAAGGAGGGAAAAACACCAAAATCCACATTTAAGGAATTGTTGGGCAATTTGAATGTTGAGTTGGGAATTGTTTTATTGCCAACCCCCCTCCATCGACTAATTAAATTTTATACGTGTCACGCCTTCTGTTTTAATTGCAACATCAAAATCAATGGGATACTCCATTTTGTATATATATATATATATAAATATATATATATATATTTACTTAGTGAGCATCACCCCAAGTTTGGCACAAGGGCATTTTTATGTGCTCTTATCCGGGCTTTTTACATTCGGTGTTACCCTTCACTAAGGTGAGCTGCTTTCCCAAATTAACGAGCCCCATCTGCCCGAGATAGCTAAAGTGAATGTAATGGTTTTGACTGGGATTTGAACTTGCGTAATACGATTCCAGAGCCCGAGCTTTTACCAATGCACCGTCGCTGCCCGCAAACAAACATCATATATATTTACATGAAATATTTAAGAAGTAAAATCAAGTTTTGTACTGACCGCTGTGAAGGTCGATGGATATCTGCAATACTTGTCCATGGTCTTGATTGGCAGCTCCCTTGAAATGAACCCAAGCCTTTATGTTTAGGTCGGCTTGTGAAAATCCCGTAGAAGATGCTAATAAAGTTGGTAGCACACCCTTGACAAGAATGTCGTTCCAGTTTGGCGTTATTTTCTTCAGTTTGATTTTTTCTTTTTTTTTTTGAAGCTCAGGGTCAGATTGAGTGGCTTATAAATGCACATTCATACTGATTGATGGAGGAAATATTTGTTGATCTAGTGTAACTGCACGATTTTCTAATTCTAGTTATTCATTATTCAAGTTCCTTCCTGTGTAAATATATATATATATATATATACACAAACAAATATCTATATATGTATATACATACATATATGTGTGTGTGTGTGTGTGAGTGTGTGTGTGTGTGTATGTATTTATGTGTGTATGTGTATGTGCGTCTGTGTCTGGGAGTGTGCGTGTGTTCTCAGTTATATTTTTGTTTTGTTTTATTTTATTTGTTACAGTTGACAATACATTGAAATCTTTATCAATATATGGGATTTTTTTCTACTGTTTTAAAATTCTCTATATGTCTTTCCCAAGGGGTTTTGGTGTTTGTATTTATTCATATATACTTTTTTTTCTCTTCTCTTGCTGAATCCAATTGTGTTTTTTGGTGTTGTAATCCAAGCCAGCCTTAAAAAAGTGTGTTTTTTTAATTGGAAACAATAGAAAAGTTGTTATAATGATTATAGATCACACACCTTTTGGCCCACATGTCAGTAAATAGACCAAAATGGTTTAAGGCTGACCCTTTATATAATTAGTTTATTTTCTTGGGTTTTTTTACCAGGTTTCATATTGCATGTAAGATTTTTCTTTTACTTTGGTCTGCATTTGTTTTCGGTTCGATTTGAATCGATTTTGTTGAAAATAAATTGAATCGTCTTTTGTTTATGATTCGTTTTTTTTTTAAACCCATTTTATATTTTATGCATTGTTTTTTATTCTACTGCTTGCTCTGTTCAGATTGTTTTTGTCATTATTCTCTCATTAAATCGGTCTTTAATGCGTTTCTTTTTTTTCTCATGCGTTTGTTTATTTCTTAAAGTTCATTTTTTTAAATTATATTGTAATAAATTGTATTTTTTTCCTCTGTTAATTGCTTTATAATAAATTCATTTGAGATCTGTTTTTGAGGGCATTGGTTCTGTTTTGTAAATTCTTTTGAATTTTATTCTTTTTTTCTTTTTTTTTTATTGTTCTCCGTTTTACGATAATTCCGTAGTCAATCCCATTTAATTTTCTTCTTCTTTATATATTTTTTTATTTTTATTTTTTAGATAAAACGAAAGTTACCGGTAGATCGACTCGCGAGTAAATCCCCGGACGGCGAGAATGAAAGAGAAAGAGAGAGAAAGAGAGAGAGTGATATGACAGAGAAACGAATCCATTTGGAACCATCATCTCTGTTGGATTATTTCCTTAATCCCTTTTTTGTTTTTCTTTTTTTTTTCTTTTACTAACAGTCGGCATTTCTTTTTAAATATAATGTCATTTTCAGCAAGGGTATTTCATCCGTTCTATAACGAATAAAGGTGTTTGAGCTCATCCATTTTTTTTTCTTCTCAGAATTATTTAAGATTTAAAAAGACATATTTTTCGAAGTGCCGTTGGTAAATGTTCTGTTGTTATTGGTAACCTTTTTTTTTTTTTTTTAAATTCTGTCTGTTTTTTAATGTTACAAAACAAAGGATCCATTCTTTTAGATTTTTAAACTGGTTAATAGTTTCTTTAATTCAAAATATTTTCACATTCAAGTTTAAAGGATCTTTCAGCCAATTTAAAACTGAATTCTTTATTCGTAAAAAAGGTTTTCTTTTGTCTTTCAAGATGAGTTTATTCATTTATTTGTTTCTCTTCGATGAGAACTATAAAGATTGTGTTTTTAACAGCAGTGACACATTTATCATTATTTATTATTATTATTATTATCATTATTATAATAATCAATAAGTGTAATAATGATAATTATAATATAATATTCTTAATTCGTTGTCCTCGTTGCTAAAAAAAGCCAGATTGAGGTATAAACTTTAATGAGCCGGAGCAAATGGACCTTCATTGAGTAAAGGAAATCCACAAATTGCATATATTTGTTTTATCGGATGAAAGGTTACAAAATGTAAGAAATATAAGAGGCATACTGAATTTAATTTTTGAAATTATTTCATTTTAGAGAAATACTGCCTGATAGTAGACTGGTATTGCTGTCGAAGTTCGATAAACTGATTTGATGATTGTAACATTTATTCTGTTGTGTCATTTATGTCATGGGGCTGGTGTTTTTTTGTAACCCCAAGGAAAGCTAAAATCAAATCTGCCTTTGTAGTTAGAATCCTAATTAATCTCCTTGTCTTTTTTTACCATTGTCGTCGTTTATCACAATTAGATAAATTCTTTTTTTTTTCACTTTATCATTTTTATAAGATGAACTCCATCAAGAAGATATCATTATCACAGTTCTTTTATGAAGATTTTTATTTATTTAGATCATTTCAGTTATATTATCAATATTATCACGTTTATTTAAACGGTTTTAGAACTCTAATTCAATTATAGTGGGAAGTGTAATGTGTTTTGTTGCTTTATTGTGTCGTGCTACTCAAACTTTGCAATGTTTGTATCTATTTATATTGAATAAAGTATGTGATTGTGTATGTAGTTTTTGATGTTGTTGCACATGTGTGTATCATCATGTGTGAGGATGCAGGCATCGTGTACCTGATTTTTTTTTGGGGGGGGCGGGGTATGTGTCTCTTTCTCTCTTTGCATTAATTCATGTGTAGTGAGTAGGGCTGTGATCATGCTTTTATTAAAGAATATTCCTGTTACCCTAGTTAATAAGGCAGTGAAAAAATATTGTTTAATAAAAGCATATTATCATAGCTCCACTAATAACTACAGAATTTAAAAAAAATGTAATATTGCAAAATAGTCAAGTAATGACAAGAATTTTCTCTAATAAAAGCATATTATCTTGACTCTAGTAATGAGTATATTCAAAGTTGGGAATGGATTTTTTCAGAGAAAAAAAAACTGTTTAGTCTGCATTTAATATAAAAAATTATAGAACTCCTGACGATCTAACATAGGTGAAAATGCAGTTGAGAACGAGATCAATAAATCTTTCTGATATAACAATAACTCGTGATTTTGGATAATGAAGATTTTTGTATTATTATTTAGAGTCTTGTTAGATTGAAAAGTTAGGATGTTGTTATTTCATTTAGAAACACGCACACAGATACACACACACACAAACACATATATATATTGTTTTGAACTCACACATACCCAAAAATATGAAAACTAAAGTTTATATAAAGTTCATCTCAGCTTTCTTCATTTTTAAATTATACATTACACAAATAAATTAGTTTACCAAATATAAATGTATATATACCAATATACTGTTTTTAACTTATTCCTTTATAATTAGCATATTATATTTTCTTCTCTAAACATTACACAAATAAATTAGTCCACCTTATCTAAATCTATATATACTCATATATCTTTTTTATGTCAGTAATTATGCCATTAAAATCAGCTTTTTTTTATTATTTTTAAACAATACATTACACTAATAAATTGTTTGACTGATAAAGATTTATATTTACTCAAATAATCTTTTTTATGTAAGAAAATATACTATTAAAATCTTTAATTAACATATTTTGTCTGAAATTAATTTAGTAAATAGTTCCTATTGTGCTACAGGGTAACAGATCTATATACATGTTTTCGTGTAAAAATGAGGAAGAGATTGTATATATATGTATTGATCTACACACACACATAAGCATCTTAAAACTCAAGTTTGTATAAAGTTTATCTCAGAATTTTTCATTTTTAATCTATACATTACACAAATAAATTAGTTTTCCAGATGTATATGTATAAATACTTATTAAATAATTTTTTCTGCTTGATCTAATTTATATATTTTCATATACGTTTTATGTAATTAAATATGTCATTGTTATCAGCATTTTTTAGTCAATACATTAAACAAATCAATTAGTCTGTCTGATCTAAATTTCTATATACTTATATTCCTTTTTATATAAGTAAATATACAATTATAGTCGGCATTTTTTATTTTCAAAATATACATTACACAAATAAATTAGATTGCCTGATATAGATGTATATATACTTACACACGTGCGTTTATAAACACATACAAACATTCATATAAATGTGTAGTGTGTACGATTAAGTGTGTTCGGTCGCGTGTCCATACTTACGCGCTCGTGTGAGTGTGTGTGTGTGTGTCACTCTATACATTGACATTTGTATAGTTTCAGTAAAAAGCCGGCTTTTAAATACTTTATTTTTATGTATGTAAATATAGCATTATAATCTGTATTCATCATATTTTTCTGTGGAATTTATTTAGACTCTATAGTAGTATGAGTAACAGATCTATATACGTGTGTTCGTGTGAAATTGAGTAGAGAGAGAAAGTTTACGATCGTGTTTGTTTTTTATGTCAACATTTGCATTTTTGTGTTGGGGAGGCGTTTTTCAAATTGATTGAGCAAAAATTGAACACAGATGTATATTTTTATCCTAAAATGATATGGTTCAACCAGAACCCTATATTTGAAGGATTTTTGTAAAATTATGTGCCATATAAACCAATTTTTTAATTTTTTCAGCAAATTTTGAAATTATGAATTATTTCCAACAAACAAGCACTTTAGATTTTGTCATATGTTTTGTATTTATAATAACATCACATTGAACAAGGGATGTACATGATTGCTGATAAGGAAAATATGCATACCTGACCAAACAGAATATTACATCGTGTAGTGAGATTTTTTGTTTTAGACGTTAAAGATATATTTACTTGGTGAGCACCAACCCAAGTTTGGCACAGGGCCATGTGTGTTTTATTAAAGTTATTTTTTTTATCATACAGGATTACTTGAACATTTTCCTTTCAACAGGTTGGCACTTTTTTTTTAATTGTTTATCGACATTGAGTGACAGCTTTTAAAAAAAACTTTTTTTCTTAGTTTTTTTTTATCCTGATTCTTTTTGTGTTTTTTTTTATTATTTTCATTGACATTGATATGATATTTTTTTGCTTTGATTTAGAATTATAAAAAGAATTTTCATTTTTTTACTAAACGGCATATCCACCTTTAAAGACTATTTAATGCCGACTACATTTTTCTAAATCATTTTTTTTAGTTCGTTGTGTTGTTGTTGTTTGTTTTGTTTTGTTTTTTGTGTGTGGGTTTTTTTCTGAAGGGGTTATTTTGTTTGTTTGTTTCAAGATCTTTTTTTCATTCTTTATTTTGTTGTTGTTTTCGCGTTGTTTTCTAATAAATTATTGAATTAAAAGTCGTGATATTATAAAACACATAAATGGAGTGAATTATTTTAAAACTGATAAATTTTCCAAGGATTTTAGTCCGAAAGTGATCGTGGTGGATCCTCTGGTAATCAAATCCATTTATCACAATTATGTTGTCCAAGACTTTTGCAAATAAGTCGAAAGGACTTTCCCTCTTAAATCTTTTGGTCTTTCCATTTGATACATTATCAATCTGGCCTTTATTATTTGTTTTAGAAGAATTTATTTCATTTTGGTCATATTCCGCGTTAAAAAAAACTTAACTTACTAAGTATTTTATTTTGTTTAGTGGTGATGATAGTAGTAGTTTTAATTCCATAGATAAATCAATTAGAAAAAAACTATACATATCTTTTCTTTCTCTTTCGATAACACATCAAATGTTATTCATATTAATTTTTTTTATTCATTTTTTTTATCTTGTAATTGTTCTTGAAAATGGAGTCCTTTTTTGTGGTTCATTTTTCATGAATATCGTGTTGTTTTTTCATTAATTTAATAATTTTCGCTTTCGGATATGCGTTTTTAGGGGGTTTTTTGTGGGTTTCTTTTGTTTTTGTTGTATATTTTTGTTTATACTTTTTTTACGCGCTATCTCGATAAGGTGGTTGTAATTTTTATATATAAAAAAAAACAACTAAAAAACGTTTTATCTATTTTCACGTTTTTCGTTGACTTTAGGGTCTTTTTTCTTTTTACCCTTCGAGTGTCCACTCTCTCTCTCTTTTCCCTTTTGTCTCTCTTATACCACTGTCTCGTTTGGATTGTGTTCAATGGAACTACTCTCTTGAATATAGTACAACCGCCCTGTATCTCGTACCCGCTTGCTGGCCAGTTGAATCAGATTTTTCTCTTGTTGCTTGATTAATCTCTTGATTTGTCGCGATGTCTGATGAAAGTCAAACTCATCAGCCCGCTCCGTCACTTTAATTTTGTGATCAACATCAATCACATTCTTGCCCTGCATACAGGTGAGCGGGGTCTGGTTTCGCACAATCAGCTTGCCCACTTCGGCGAGGCAAAGTTGCCGATTCGTTACAGAGCAATCGTCAGCGTCGTATTTCAACTCGGGGAAATTCTGCGTGGCCTGCAGGTTTTTGTACGTACACGGAACACAAACGCATGCCGAATTGACCTTGCTGTAGAAAGAGGTAACAATCTGACCATGACAGAGTCTATAGAAGTAATGATCGGGCCGGACAGGCGGACGCTGGTGATTTACCGACAGTTTATTGAACTCCTGGATCACCCGCAGCGTGCCGTGATCTTCCTCGCACATATGACATGCGCTGGAGGAGAAGGTCATGCCGACGCTTCTTGACTGCACCGACTCCTCTTTCAATCGACGGAGGTTGTAATTAATGCCATTAAACTTGCGGACGATGTCGTCGAAATTCGAGACGAGCATGACATTGTTGTCGTCGTCATCGTCGTAAGCAACCGCTGTGCCATGGATGGGTACGTTTATTTCGACCGCTTTGTCGCACACCGGACATTTTAATTCGGTTTCCCGTGATTTCAAGTGCTTTCGAATGCAGTTGTGGCAGAGGACGTGGCCGCAAGGAAATGTATCCGGGGCTTTGCCCACCTCGAGGGTTTTCTGGTACTCCGTCTCGTTCTTAGAGCTGGCACCGTTGTAGTGCCCCATGTCACCATTCTGATGCTTGTACGTTTGGGACGACTGCAGCGGTGTCTCTGGTGTCGAGTCGCTTTCCGTGTCGAGCGATTTAGATCGGAACTGTCTTCGTGCCTCCGGATGGGCATGCGCCTCCGGCCGTGTCTCTCTCTCTGTCTGTTCAGAGTCCGTCAGGTGTGCTTCGCGCGTCGGTAATAACAAGGGTGACGACGACGAGGACGACTGTTGAAACAGCCGCGTTTCCTCCTCTGACTGCTGTTGTTGTTGTTGTTGTTGTTGATATTGTTGTGAGTGCTGGGATTGTTGTCGTTGGTGAGATGCAACGGATCTCGACCGTTGGAGCGGCTTCTGCTGCTGCTGCTGTTGCTGTGGTAGTTGTTGCGACGATGATCGCTGAGTTAATGGTATCCTTTGGCTAAGTGTGGACCTCTGAGGCAGAGGCGATGTCCGGGATTGGGACCGAGCCGCCAGCGGTCGCTGCTGCAGCTGCTGCTGTTGTTGTTGTTGTAATAGTTGTTGTTGTTGAAGGTAGTGGTGGTGGTGGTGGTGATACACCTGCTGCTGTTGTTGTTGGTTTTGTTGTTGTAGCGATTGTTGTGACTGCTGCTGCTGCTGCTGCGGTAGCTGCTGCTGGGGCTGCGACTGATACGATCTACGTTTCTGGGTCGCCGGCTGGAGCGGGATTTGTTGCTGCTGCTGTTGTTGCTGCTGCTGTTGGTGGTGGTGATGGCTGTTGATCTGGGGGACTTCCCCTCGCGATGCTCTCGGCACTTGCGGCTTCCGCTGCTGCGGCGACGACCTCTGGGTCCCATCCTGGGGTGACGACTGCCGTTGTGGCCGGTGTTGCGGCGATCGGGGCGATATCGTGGAAGAAGAGGATGGCGCCTGATGCGAAAGCGGCGGCGGCGGAGTCCGCTCCGAGCGAGAGGTCCGCGGGGACCGCTCGGGCGGAGGAGTCGCTGGGGTCCTCGATAGGGAGCCAGACGACGATGTCGACGAAGAAATCGAAGATGTGGAAGCAAGGGAGCCCCGTGGGCTACGTCGTATCGGTGGAGGGGTTCGGGGAATCTTCGTCGTTGTGCTGGCTACAGAGGATGAAGACGTCGTTGAAGAAGAAGGGGATAATGGGGTTTGTGATAGGGGTTGTTCTGGGATAGGGATTGAATTGCTCGTCTTTGCTGGTATTGGAGTTGTTACCATTGTCACCGCAGGGTGATGTTTTTGTGTCTGTTGGTGCAGTGACGTAGATAGGTTTTCTGATATTGACTGAGGAGGGTCTGTCCTTTTGCTCCCTTCCCCTTGGTTGGCCATTTTGGGGTCTTCTGTGTGTAGAAGCATTCGCCAGCAGGCCGGAATGTCTTTAACAATAATCAAGGCACAAGTCCTCGTAGGTTAGGAGCAAATCTTTTTTTTTTTTTTAGTTTTTTGTTTTTATGTTGTTTTCTTTCTATTTTGTTTTTGCTTTGTTTTGTTTTTTTTGTTTTTTGGGGGTTTGCTGGTTTGTTTATCTTTTCTTTTTCTTTTTTTTTGTTCTTTACTTCGCCTAATTTTAACGATACATACACACAAATAAAACAATGAAATTTACTCTTTTTTTTTTTTTGATTAATTTAGAAAGTGGCCAACTTGTTTTGAGTTAATTGTTACCAGAAGCAATTTTCCCTCAGGTATAATCGAGATTATTGGCTTAAGCAGTCTATATGTGAACTAAGTTACTTCGTCCACTATTTGACAATATATATAAATATATAAATTAGAAAGAAATCTTTTTTTTTCGCTGATAATTTAATTTTGAATTTATTATTATTTTTATCTTTTGATAAACGATATTTTTTTTCTCTTACTTTCAATTCTAATTTGACTTTTTTAAAGTATATTTTTATAAATGTTATTTTATATTATATTTTTTTAAGATGTTTCCTTTTTTACTAAGTTTTGGTCGCAGTAACAGACACTGGTTACAAGATTAAAGGAGTAAAAAAGTTTTGAAAAAATTTTTGTTTCCTTTTTTCTTTTTCAATTATTTGTTTGCTTTCTGTTGCTGTTTTTTGTTGATTTTGGGGTTTTTTTTTTGTTTTTTTTTTTGCGTTTTTTTGTTTGTTTGTTTTTTGTGGCAAAAAAACTGATAAATTAAGGGATTTATTTTAAGAAAATAACCTTTCTTGGAAGTTTTGGCAATATTTAATTAAAAATTAACAAAAAGTCAGGGATGTGCAGAATTGAAAACTAACCTTTTTTGCCAATCTATGAATTCATGGCAATTTTCAATATTTCTATTTTAAGCAATTAAAGAACAAAGAAAATATCACAAAGTAGAAAACAGATAAATTTCTTTTGGGAATAATGATGATTTTATCAAATATTATCAAAAGAAGAAAAATAATTCTTTTTAAAAACTCGTGAAAGTTTAGCAATTATTTTAAAGAAATTTAAATTAAATTCACGTTATCATACGAACAAGAAATATTTTTAAAACTTAATATTTATAGCAATTTGTTATTTTTATCATGTAAATCTAATTATTTTAATGGTGTATTCTATTTTTAGTCTATTCTAGATTTTTTTTATTATTTTAATATTTTTTTAAAGTATTTTGCAATAATTTTTTTTATAAAAATGAGTTATTTATTTTTTACATTTAAGCACATTAACGATATATTTTAATTTTGGAATATTTTAATAAATTCCACTATTTGGTGTCCTAAAATTTAATGAATTTAACTATTTAATGTCCTAAAAGTAATAGTTTTATTATTTTGAAAAATATTGATTGATTAAAAAGTTATTAGTGTTTTTAAAATTTGAGTATTTTTACATCGAAATGATAAGCATTTCTTCTGGGTTATTGATTTAAACAAAAATATTTTATGTTAAATTGAATTTCTTTTTTTTTAAACCAAAATGAAACCCAAAATATATTGATTTTTATGTAATTTTAATTTAGATTTTTTTTTGTGGTGTGGGGGTTTTACTTAGTAGTTTTTTTTTATAAGAGAATAAAACGTGTTCTACTACTGTAACCGTTATTGGTGTTGTTGTTGTTAGCGAACTAGGTGGTTTTTGTTCTTGTGTAATGAATGCACTCTATGGTATCACTGATTTTGCAAGTATCTGATTAACTAATTAAAGTTGTAGTCGTCCTTAGCTATCAACGTTTATAACCAAGATTCAAGAATGGTCTGTATCTGTCTACTTACATAGAAGTAAATACTGATCAGAATAACCTTGGCTTTTAAGAGATTTGCAAAATTTGTAACTCTTAAACTAAAGCCGGTTTTGAACTTCCCACAACAGACTTAAAAACGGATGTTTCGAATTATATCCTGTCGGAATAAATGAATTGGTTTTGTTGTTATGTTTCTTAGTTCGTTTGTTTGTTTGTTTTTTTTTTATGTTTGCACGGAAACTAGAAACGAATAGTAAAAACCAAAAAAAAAAAAAAAATATTTTCCAAAATGATTAAAAAAATATTGATTTAAAGGTAATTGTAAAGAATAGTTAAAGTTAATATGATAATATTTTTTTTAAATTCTATGTAATGTTGAAAGAATTTAAGAAGAAAATTCCTGCTAGTTCCAGTGTATTTTTTGTCTTTTCTACGTCTTCTTTGGCGCGTTGAAATCAAAAACTAACACGCTGATGGTGATATAATGTCGAAGTAACAAACAAGGAAAAAAAAACAAGCAAAAAAAGCTTGTTTTTTTTTTTTTAATAAAGGACCGGACAGTAAAATGGTCAAGTCATCGGATTAGGCTAAAGCGGGTGGGTAATTTCTTTTATTTTATTTTTGTTTTCTTACGATAAGAAGTGGGCTTCCCGTTACAGGCTGGTGGTCACTAATTCAGAAACAATCTTCAAATTACTAAACACGCAACTAATGAAATTTTCCTCTACGCAACAACAGCAAAAAGAAAGAAAAGGGAAGAAAGTGTAATCAAAGTTAAAGTATTTTTACTAAAGTCTTTTTTTCATTTTTTTTTTTTCTACACCTTCGAAAGAATTTGGTAATAAAAAATAACTATTAAGCGGCTTTTTTGAACGCTTTTATTTTGAATATTTTTTATTGTGTATCTATATCTACATAACTCTAATGTTTTCTATCTGAAAAAATACAATCAGATAAAATGAATAGCAAATTTAGATCTACTACTAAAGACTTTTCAACTCGTATAAATATGTATATTGAGTGGAATGCTATAAAACATACATTCCGAAATACATTTATTCAATGAAATTCATCAACTAAATCAATTAATGTTTGATGCTTGGAATTTTAACCAATTTGTCATTCATATTTTTTATTACCAAATCTTGAAATCAAACCGAACGCTCAAGTGAGATTTTTTTAAAAATATTTGTCATTAAAAAACTTTTGAATGAATTTCGACACCTTAAAGCTTATCAGCTGATTATATTTTAAAATGATGAATAAGTCAAAAATTGTTTATGCAATCGTCGATGGTTTATTATAAATAAGGAAATTAAATCAATTATTCATTTGATATAATGCAGAATAATAAAAGACTTATGAAAATATACCAAAGTTCTTTTTCTTATTTCTTTTCAATTTTTCGGGAAATTTTTCGAAGAAGAGAAGGTCTTGCGAATTTTTCTTTACAAGACGGTTTCACAGATTAAGACTTGACTTAATTTTCCTACATTATTTCAATTAAAGTCTTGTATGCAGATCAATTTTTAGAATTATTTTTCGTATTTTTAAAAATAAATATTTCTTACCACCTAAAAGTATAAACACTGGAATTATTGAATTCGTTTGTTTGATTTCGTTTCTAACGTTTTAAATACGGACAAAAGAAATTTTACTTGGTACTTTCTGTCTTTTAATTTTTGATTGCTTTCTTTCCCTTTTTTTTATGTTAGAAGAATCTATCTTTTAGCGATATTCACACATTGACAAATTCACTTTCTTTAATGTCCGAGTCCTCTCATTCTGATTCGACTTTTCAATAATTCTTTCGATGACATCTGGCTTTACAAAAAAAGAAATAAAGCCCAACTCTAAAAAAATAAACTCCTTTCTTTATTTTAATTTTTATTCGCTTTATTAGATAATCCTATCTATATATATATATGTATATATATATATTGATATAAATAGTTATGTGCTTATATCTTTTACTTTTTAAATGAGTTGAACATTTCTTGTATCTGATTAGTCAGACTTGTTTTTTAATAAATATCTTTTTCAGAACAAAACAAAAAAAATGCCATGGAACATATATTCGAATGTAACTATAAGTAACTTCTCTAAGAGAATCAATACATATATATAAGTTCTTATTCGAAGAAGTCATTTAGAAATAACCAGCCGATTCTACTAAGTTTTAAATATCCAGTATGTACCACATCAAAAATAAAAATAGATGAAGAAATTTATCAATCAATTAAAGGGGAAAAAACAGACCCTTTACCAATCCGGATAAATACACCGAAGGAAAAGAAAGATTATCATGTGAATTGGGAAATGATGTAATCACTCTAGTTGCGTACTCAGCCTTTACATACACAACCGTGGTAACACTTCTGAAGACCCTTTGAACGTGTCTGACTGGTTAAAATATAGTTTCAGTTTAGGAACATTTCAGCACATTGATACAACACTAAACATGCTAATATAACTATATTTCAATTCATATAGCAGAAATCTATTGGATAGATAGATTGTTTTATGAATAAATATATTTTATCTATGTGGAAGTATGTGTGTGTTTACGTTTGAAAATGTTTTAAATATGGTTTTAATGATCTTGATCTGATCTTATGTCTTGCTAGAGATTTTTACACCTTATACGAACGAACAATGAGTTTTTTTGACATTAGTATAGCTATAAACAAGTAATAATTATGTCTATTTGGAAGGGTTTTTAGAAATTAGTTGTTTTGTAAAATTGTAATATAAACAGATGTGTATTTTCTTATTTGACTGGTTTATATTTTGGAAAGTTTGTCTAATTAAAACAATTTCTTAATAAAAAAAAAATTCAATTCAATTCAAGTTTGTTTGATTTTTTAAATATATAGATTCGATCAAAATAGTTTTAAATTCAGTTGAGGTAAAACCTTTTAAAATTAGATTTATTTACAAATTTGTTTTTTTACTTTTAAATTGGTTATATCTTACTATAAATTATTGTTTGGTAAATGAGTTTTTTCTTAATTTATTTATTATCATAAGATGTTAGGTCTTTTCTAGAGAATCGAAAATTGGGTCCAAAGGAAAAGTGGCTTCTTGAACTCAATATTTATTAAACTTTCTAAATCAAGTAATCAGCGAAAAGTATTTTGTGTGTAGGAGAGATTTGTCGGTGAGTGTGAAAGATATAAATGTTAATTTAGAAATATATATATAATATGAGTAAATATATATATATACTAATTAATATGTATCATATGTTATATATCATATTAATAGTATTATATATTATTAACTCAATATTTATTATACTTTCAAAATTAAGTACTCATCGAAAAGTATTTTGTGTGTAGGAGAGATTTTTCTTTCAGTCTGAAATACATAAATGTTAATTTAGTAATATATATATATAATATGAGTAAATATATATTACACTAATTGATATATATCATATATTATATATTATATTAATAATATTATATATTATACTGATGTAAAAGTTGTTTCCTAAACTTGATAATTATTATTCTTTTTAAATCAATACTTGAAGGGTTTGTTATTTGCGTTGGTGGGGGTTGTATGTGAGTTTGAAAGAGAAATCGGGGAAATATTTGATTTTGACTTTTATATACGATTCTTTTGTGTTATTTTTAGTAAATATAAAAATTCTCTTCTTCTTTAAACAGTTAAATGTTTAACCAATTGAAGAGTTTTCCGCCTGTTTTGAGGCAAATATAGCCGGATTTCACCGGCAATGTTAAGAGTTACCGTTTCTTTCTTTTCTTCTTTTTCCCCTTAGTATTTTTCGTCTCTTTCCGGGTGTACACGAATCGCGCGGTTTGCACTCTTTTCCCACTCGTCGGGTAGCCTAATAGCGTCAAGTGGGTGAGGTAACAACTCCCAAATTTATACATACATAAACAAATAAATGTATTAATAAATAGTTAATCCCAGCATCGAAACATTAAAGAATCATTATTGTATGCTGTAAACATACTAGTAATAATTTCGTATAAAATATGCTTAAAAGGATATATATATTTATGTGTCTTTGCAAGTAAGTATATATATGTATTTAGGTCTATGCTTTTTGCTTCTCATATATTTTTTTAAATTGATTTATCAATGCAAGAGTTTATGCATTCGTATCATTAGAAAATTGAATATGCGTTTAGCATTTTTGTTAAGATGCATTTTAAAAAATGTCTTTTGCTCAAAATACCATGTTACTTATCTGAATGTGTTTCTTTGCTTTTAACATTCCAAAGACAATTTTAAATAAATTTTAATACTTGATAATTGTTCAATTAGCAATTCAATCTGTAAGATTTGTTTCGTTTCCTTTTGTTTTGATCCTTTCCGTGTGTTTCTTATTGTTTGTGTTTTTAAATGATTAAATAATTAAGACTCTCCCAAAACTTGATAAGCGATTAGGTTTTGAAAGTTCTTTTTTGTTTACCTTCTTCTTTTTTTAAGCACAGTCTCGTAGATGTTATACTTTGCTTAGGTTTCAGTTCTTGGAGCAAGAATTTTTTGAAGACGTACAAGAAGTCTTGCAGGAATAATGGAATCAACCAACTGGATTTCAAAGAACGAAAAAAACCTCGTCGAACGCTGTAAAAGGTCACCAAGGAAAATCCTCGGTTCTGTGTGTCGTTGTGCAGTTGCGTCAATGACCAATGGTGACTTTCAAAATTTCTTTTTTTGCTTTACATGCAATACAGACTCTGTCATATATTTTTTCTATATATTTCTCTGATGATCCAACCAGTGAAAATTTTTTTGAAAATCTTCTATTAATTAATAACCAATTTCTATCTGTTCTCCTAGAATTGAGCACTCTTTTTTACATTCAGTTTCATTTGTATGCAATTTTGCACAGGCAGATCTAGACACATATACAAATATGTATGTGCCTCTTTCTTTATATACGGAGATAGTTATATAAAGATAGATATTAATGTATTAACATAAGTCTATATATACACACACACATATATATATAAACTTTATTCAAATCTATTAACGACCAATCAATTACTTCTGTTAGATAAATATAATTAATATTTTCTTGATTCTTTTATCGACGTATTTCTTTGAACATCTTTTTGTTAACAAAACGCTTGACTTTTGATGAATTCAGGAGAATAGAATATGGCGTATTTTCAATCAATTGAAATCTTCTTTGTCGGAAACCGCTTTTCTTTAGACAAACATAAAACGAAATTTGCCGCGTGATTCAAATTTTTACTTTAATTTTTTTTGAATTTTTGTTTGTCATTTTAAAATGACGTTTCGTTGTTTTACGATTTGTTTTCGTCTATTTTGCATGGCATCTTTTTAGGTTATTTTTCAAATTTCTTATCTTGTTTTGTTGTTTATAACTTTCACTGTGGATAGACCCAAAAGAATATGTTTTGCTTTTTTTCGTTTTTGTTTTTCATGTGTGCGCGAAGACAAGTTTCTATGAAAGATAATATTAAAGTCTTTCTTGATAGCCAATCACCTAAAAAATAAAAAAAAGACACATTCATTAATAGAAATAAAAGAATATGATAAAAGCAAAAATCAAATTGACTTGTCCAAAAAATTATTAATATTAATGTATTATTAATATTAATTAAGAAAAATCTTGTAATCACACTTTGGAATAATAAAACACGAGTTCAAATCCCATTTTGTTTGTTACTTTAAGTTTGGCCAAATACCTATGAAAAAGGTATAAATCCTCTACTCTACTCTGGATAAGGATTAACTGAGGAAAACAAGTTTGTTGTCATTGGGTGGCTTGCTAAAGTTGATATGATATTGAAGAAAACAACCAAGGAGCTAATCAATCAAAATGCTGTTCAGATAATCTATTATTTGCATCTTTGTTCATTCGTTCGTTTAGTGATGTATTGTTAGTTTTTATTTTCTGAACGAAAGTTTATCTTTGTGTATAAACAAACAACTTGATCGTACTATGCACTTAACGGGATATCAAAAACGACTGTCACAATAACAACAATAACGATACCAACTAAAATAATAGTAGTGGTGAGCAGCTGGGTCCATGTAAATTACATGGTACAGTAGGTCAAAATAACAAGAAAGCAAAAAGGTTTTCTAAATTGTTTAAATCAATGTCGATTATACGTATCTCAAGCTTTTTGTTTCTTTATTAAACTTTTTCAACTATCTTCAGGATAGGCTGTGTGGCCAAAAAGTCTGTATCGATCTAGTTTTTTCATTCTGTGGCCCACAATTGGGATGGGAGAAAAAGTATTCCTCTTTTGCTAATAATCCGCTATAATACTATTTTTCCCAAGCGCAGATGTTGCACATTTCCCAGGAGAAACCACTGATCGCTGATTGTGTAAAAACTCTTATCATGCCCCGTGTAGAAAAATCATTACCATAATAAGTAAGAAAAAACGAAAACGAATATTGGGAATTCGATATTCAAACCAAAAAGAAACGACTTTATTATTATTGAAATTGCTCATTCAAAATTTCAAGCTTTTAACTTTTACGCTCTCAACTCCACGTTTCTATTATTTTAGTTAATAATTATTAATATTTTAGTTAATTATTATTGACATGAAATAAATATATCGTCATGAATAATCACCATTGTTTACGGTATATAAATTTTTCGGTCATTTAATAACGTTTACAACCATTTTAAATTAGCATTATTTTGCAACGCATTGTTTTGAATAGCACCAAATGCACTATTCAACAATAGCTGGAAAAGGTGATTCATACCTTGTTCAAGGATATTTATCCGAATATGACTCTTAACGATGATAATGTTAGAGAACATATTTATTGATCCAAGTGAACTTCCCAGCTTTAGTCTCTGGGTTTGTTTGGTTTTTTGTTTTAATTCTGTCTTTAAATGTATTTTTTTATTTGCGTTGTTAACTTTCTTCATAAGAGGCAAAGTAAGAAATTTGAGGAAAGGAATCTTAAATAATGGCCAAGAATGGTGGATCAAATTGAATAAAATGCGGGGGATTTGGAAAAATAATAGTCGGATTATATTCAGACACAGAGGCGTAGCTAGAGGGGGGCACTGAGGTACATATGTCCCCCGGGCGCCAAGGTGCAGGGGCACCAAAATGAGGCTTACCAAATTGTCCCAACAAGGGTAAAAAACCGGTCACAGACAAGATCGCAGCAGTGGCTGTGGCAGACCTCATCTGATACGTTTGCCCAATGACTATATGTCTTCTAGTTTCATTTGGTCAGTTTTTACCGA
>JAUZSX010000041.1:2257927-2284929 GCA_034780655.1 Idiosepius hallami
GTCGACTCCCGTTGACTCCGTGTCTACAATTAACTAATATATATATATATATATATATATATATATATATATATATAATTTAATTTAATATATATTCCTCGTTGTTTGGATGAAGAATTATATCATGCTGTAATGAACAAGAAAAGTTCTCAATACGGTTGTAGAACTGTGCTTATTATAATTAATTAATTTTTTTTCTAATAACAATATATAAAATTTATATAATTTCTATATTGTTCCAGAAATCCTCCTGAAGATCCGATGTGAGGTGAAACTTAAGTTGAGGAAATAACAATAAATAAATATATATAAACTCATAAGACAATTTCTGTAACAGTTTTACAGACCTTTAACTAGCATTTTAAAACGGCTTTTAGTCTGAAATATTGTATATATATTGTATATATTTTCATTTTAATCATTGAAGGTTTCAATCCCACCTCAAAGCAGTTGCCACCGATATTCTAAGTATTCAACACTTTACCCGGTCATGGTTAACAGAACCAGAACAGTCTACCCCAGTTGTTTGAATAAAGGGTAAACTTCGAAATTCTTTGACTCAAAGACAAGAGGGTTCTCTAGCTAGATCTTCTGAAATTGACGAACAGTTTATTGGCAAAAAATAGTTGTACGGATAAGAGGTCGTATAATGAAATTTTCTGAATTCTTTATTTATTTTTAAATACCTGGTTTTGTGAATCTTTTCTGTTTAAATGTAAAAATGTTTACATAGAAACTTTTGAACGTCGCAAAAAGCAAAAATGTCAAATGGATCGAAGCAGCTGTTGTAATTTTAGATTATACATGTCTTTTTCCCTGAGTGTCTCTCTCTGTGTTGGTCTCAATTTCCTTCTTTTCTCCCTTTCTTCTGTCCTTCCTTCATTTTTTTTTTACTTTCTTATTTCTTCTTTTCTTTCATTGATTCATTCATTGATTCATTCATTGATTCATTCATTCTTATTTTTTTTCTCCTTTTTTTCCTATTTCTCTTTATTCCTTCTTTATCGCCTTCATTCTTCCTTTCTTTTTAATTTCCTTCTTTCCTTCTTCTTTCTCTATTTCCTTCATTATCCCTTTTTTAATTCTCTCTCTTTTTTCCTTTCTTTCCCTTTCCCTCTTTCTGTTTATCCATCTTTCCTTCATTCTTTTCTTTTTGTTTTTCTTTCTTACTTACTTTCTTTCTTTCTTTCTTCCCTTTTTTCCATAATCTAGAAATGGTGGCTAAAGACAACTACATAACCCCCAGAAGCACCTGTAGTAAAGGTAGCCTAAACGCTTTTGTCCCTTTGAACTTATAAAAGTTTGTTTTTTTGTTTTGTGTTTAACGGCATATAAACCATTTTAGGTTATTTTAATGCCGAGAACAATTACATTTGATAAACATTATTTTTATACACATAGTTTTTTAATAACACAAGTTTCACTATTTAATCCATAGCTGGAGGGAAGATGGGGATTCATACCTATAACAAGGGTTTTAGTCGACATGTCAAAGTAGACGGAACAACTTGGATTCGAACCCGCGTACTATGGTTCTGAAGGTCAATCGCCTATCCACTGGGCCACGCCGATCGCCCTATAAAACGCTTTAGAAATGTTAGTGCAGATCTATGATTCGTAAACAAGGACCACCGGTGTTTCCAAAATCAGTAATAGATTTGACTCCTTTCAATGAAATGTTCATTTTAAAAGACTGAAGTGATTAATATAGATCATTTTCCTAGAATTTTTTTTTATCTAAAAAGACTGAAATGACTTTTATGATTGATTTTTATAGACATTTTTATTTAAAACGAATGAAATGATTTACAATTTTTGGTTTCCATACAGATTTTCATTTAAAACAGTGAAATAGATTTCATTATTTGTTTCCCTGGCAGCTTTGTCACCAAAGCGAAAAAAATAACACTTTTATTAGCCAGTAAGGGTGGTGAAGGGGAATTTTTGGAAAATATTTTGTATAAAATCATCAGAACTGTTTCCAAACTTTTCCCAAGCAGAATTAGATTGCATTAAATAACTTTTTATTTCAATCTTAATCTACAAATTGGAAGCCCAAATTTTGGCCTGCTTTGTTCTAAAGTACAATTCACTTTTTTATTATGTTCTACAATATTTACTACATCAATGATGGTTTTTATTGAAGGTTTTTTTAAAAATTAATTCTATTAAAAGTGCAAGATCTGTGCTTAATGAAAAATAATATACTGGTCTGGGTAGTATCGGCATTGTTTTTGTTTTTCTATCAAATTATAGACCACAGAATGAAAAATCTAGAGTCATAAAGACCTTTGGGTCAACTGCCTGTAGTATTATGTTTTGTGTAGTATTGGCATTCTGTTGGATCGCCACCTTGTCGTTATGGAAAACCTTGTGTGTTCCAATTAACCTGAGAACGACAGTGCCCGGAGCTTAGGCTGCTGGTAGGTTCACCCAAGGCGGTAAGCTTTAGGGGATGGGGTTCCAAACAAAACTGAATCCATAAAGACCTCAATGGCAGATGTGGTGGATGATGACAACAATGACACAACGGCACTCAAAGGCTGCAACAATCGTCGTGGCTATCCATGCCATTGGAACAAGGCCCTCCTCTGCCAAGCGGCCAAGAGATGGCTGCAGGTGCATTAGTCTCCTCACTTCAAAAGACATCACGTGCAAGCGTCCTCCCGAAAGGGAACCCATCCTACAATGGGGCCTCTACGAAGAACAATCTACCAATTACAGTGCGACGGTTAATCGTATGAAAGCCCACAGGGACAAGACGGAGGACAGTCATACTCGACCACGAGTGACCGCCGAGGATGATTGGCATTTGATTGCCAATTTATGTTCTTCCACTCTAAGCGTTGGTCACAGATTGAAAATGTTTGGTGTGATAAAGACATTAGAGTTCATAGTCTATCATAGAAATTGGCAGTTGAAAAGCTGAAAAGATTTTACCATCGTGTTTCATAAAAAATTGAATTTTAAAATATTGTTAGAACACTGTTTATTTTTAACCTGACATGCATTTGCTGTCAAAAATGACATTTTTAAAATGTAAGTAAAAAAAATGATAAATAAAAATAACATTTAAACACCCGAAAGATAAATTTAATGTCTTCATTGCTTGGCACGATATTTGAAAATAAAAAAATACTATAAATAAATAAATGCAGAAATACACATTGGTCATTGTTATAAGAGAGATAAATAATAATAAAAGTTCCAAGCTTGTTAACTCATGAAATTCGTATGTGATAATTTTAAATATTTAAGAAATATCTATTCAAAATTGTTAAATACGAGTTTCATGTGTTAAAAAGCTTGGAACTTGTTTTACTTTTTATCTCTTGACTTCCTAAATGAGGACTGTACTTAAAAAATTTTGACAAAACTGTATATGTACGGCTCTCATAGTTCTGTCGAGACTGCATAACAGTTTTGAGAGAAAGCTAAGAAAGGCAATCTGACGATCCAGAGTTCAATTCCTCGTGCAGGTTAAACGTTTTAGTTTTTAATCTTCATAGTGTGACATGATTCATGCAAATAGAAATAAGAAAGGTAATCTCATGAAAGTAATTTTTTAATTGGTGGCATAACTTTTGGAACAAACCCCGTAAAAATAACATTAAAGCAGAGGTAGCATTACTTTGGGAACAACTCTTGTAAAAATATCTTTGAAAAATAGGAAGCATTATTATAGTAATGTCCATTGTAAAAATAATTTTAAAAAATCTGTGGCATTAATTTTTGGATATCCTTCATAAAAATAACTTTAAAATGTTGGTTGCATGACTTTTTGAACGGCCCTCGTAAAAACAACTTTAAAAACAGGTGAAATTACTATTGAAACCATTCTCGTAAAAAATCCATCATAAAATGTAGGTGGCATTCCTTTTGGAATGTCTCTCGTAAAAATTAACTTTAAAACATAGGTGGCATTACTTGTTGGAACGAGCCACGTAAAAAAAAATTGAAAAAAATGTCAACATCATTTTAGATCGTTACTATCTTTTAACAGAATGAACTAATAGAGTTATAGAGAATAGAGATATGGATAGTTTAAAAAATTTAAATGTAGAGTTATTCTTTGAGTTTCAAGAAAGTTAGTATAATCATAAACCTAAACTGTTTAATCCCTCAACTGCTCAAAATGTCCTCCGCCAACATTACAACATTCTTAGTTAAAAAAAAACAAAAAAACAAAACAAAAAAATATAAAGTATATAAAATGGTTTATATAAAGAAACATATAAAAAAGCTGAATAACTGTATACTTACTTTTGGTCCACCCAATATAAAGGTATTGAATACTTTTTAGTATGTCAGACCAGAAAAAGCATAAAACGCCAAATGAAAAACAAAAAGCCAAAACATCATAAAAGGCCAAATTTCAATTTTGATATCTATTTTTACCAAATTGAAAAATAGAATAGAAATAAAAATGGATTTTTCCTATTTATTGTTATATTTTCTTCTAGCAACTTTTTTCTACTTTTATATTATAAACAAAATAAAAGTCTTAAATCAGAAATTATAAAAATGATTCCCAAACCATAGATTTACTGCTGGTTAAGAAGAAAAAAAATGAAAAGTTGATACTAATCAAATAACAGAAAGTAATAGTGTTAGATTAAGAATAAAGCCGCATTTAAAGCAAAATATAAAAAAGGCCAAAATATAAAATTTCAGTGTGAAACTGCTGTAATTAATTTAATTTAAATTTGGCGTTACAAAGGCCAATTTAGCGACCCTGCTGCCTCGGCATTTTCCTACTTCCAATACTTCCTTAATATCCACCCCTTTGTTCTTCCTTTAAATGACTTGCCATTACTAAAATAAATTGATTAAAATCATTTAAATAAAATCACAATTTAAAACCTTTATTATTTACTAGCAACTAGGATAATAAAAGCAAAAAATTATAAAGTAAATAAAAAAGGTCTATATAAAGAAGCAAAGAAAAAGTAATTACTATATACCAACTTTTGGCCCACCCTATGTACCGTATGCATATTTGTGCTAACCCGACAAATCTGAAGAATTAGATTGTAGATTTTGGTTTGCTTATGAAAATGACTAAATTCATTTTTTATTCATTTTTTGTTTTTCTTTGAAATCTGGTTTTGTTTACATAAACGTTATTTGTATTTAACTGCAACAACAACAACAACAAATGCAACTGCAACTGGTTATTTCTTTCTTCTTTTTTTTCTTTTATTGTTCTTTAATAAAGAATATGTATTTTTCTACTTTTTATTTATTTAGTTACGTTAAAAACCGGGCGTGTCATTCTAAAAGTTTCTAGAGTTTGTCAGTGAAAGGCAAAAACACAACTAGTTTCCATTATGTCGTTGATACCCGTGCGAATCTCACCAGAGCCTGCAAATAAAATATGGAAAGCAAAAACTCGTAGCAAGATCATACGACATTACCTGCATTACAGCTGCTTTACTTGTAATGCGTATTTTAAATTAGGCTTTAGACTTTAAACCTTTATCATGATTAAAAAACAAAAAGCAAAAAAAAAGGCAACTCCTCAAACCCTAATTTGTGTAGTGGCTTTTGTATTTCGTAAGGTAATTCTGTTTTTATTTAAACCTTTGAACCCTAACTTATCAAAATTACCAACTAGTCACTCGGGGCAGTTATAGTAGAGCAACATATCAGGGGAAAAATATTGATGTGCCTTTTTTGCCTTATGTTATCAGGGTGGATATATCGGCCCTGTAGAGTCGAAAGGTTTAACTGGAAACAAGTTCTTTAGAGAAAGACACAAGAGAATACCAGTTTTCTTTTTCTGTGATCACATCATTTATTTCTTAGACAGGTCTCCCCTTGGCATCTGACTCGACTCTAAATCTCGACTTTAGATCACGCCACCTCCGACTGGAACCCTTGATTGCACCGTAACAAGAACTACAAACTGACTGCCCACGTCACTACCCAGCGAAGTAGGACACATCTAATCTATCGACCACAAAACCAAGTTAGGCAAATGGCTAGTATTACGTGTTCATTATATCCCTGGAATCTTGTAATCAGTGATTCCCCTCATCTAGATGAGTTACTCTCATTTTGTTGATGGGTCACATCAAATCAGGTTTTTAGAATCGCTATTATCCTTACACCTTGCAGCCCCAACGCAGATTGCGTCTTGCGGACCCCTTTCGCATTAAAAGGTAAGTTCCCCCCTAACTTACTGGAGCCTTCAATCAAAGACTATAAATAGATATATTCAAATATATATTTAGAGAGAAAGAGAGATAGACAGAAAGAGAGATGGATTGATAGGTTTATATTTCAAGTGTGAGTGATTTTTTAGTTAAGCCAAGGAGTCTGCGGGGACACTAAGAACGACCCTGGTCATATCTTTTCTTAGATCAAAAATATGGCAATAACTTTAATCTTTGTTATTACCCTCATGACATTTTAGTGAACGTACCCTTCGGGGTTCTTCAAGTATTTCTTAAATCAAATTTAAAATTGAAGGCTTTTTCAAAAATGCAAACTTAAACCATTATGTATTCTACTTACCTTAATTATCGATTTTTGTCTCAAACCTTGACGTCTTTTGGTTTTTTGTTTATGAGCAGAGAGACTTCTCGAATACCTTTTGATTTCAAACCAGTCTATCCTATTAACGTATTAACTAATCTAGGTTTGTTCATTACCTGCAAGAAGGAGTTCTTTTCCCCAATTAGAAAATTTATGACAAAGGCATTTTCTTATATTGAATAAAAATATCCAAATATTTCCTTTTCAATCAAAACTTCGTGGGTGAATAGTTTTTGTTTTAAATCTAGAATTTAAACTCACAATCATAAATCCTCCCTCAACCCTCGAGCAGATTTCAGTTAGGAAGATGTCTATCTCTTAAGTCTCAAAAACATCGACAGCCTAAAAAAAATCGAAATTATTTTTTTCCAATTAACTAATTTTTTAAATTATTAAAACAAAATCAATACTTACACACCCACACAAGTCGGTACCCAATAAATAAACTATAAATAAGTGATATAAGAGCTGTCAACACACAGAAATCACTCCAAATGGTCAAAACTTACTTTATTTCAAAGCCAATTGTCAACTTCAAAGTTAGACGTAAATCCACATTAACCCAAACTCATTAGATTTCTACATTTTGTGGCATATCCCCACTAACTAGCGACGTGCCTTGGTACACCTGTCCTGCAATTCATCAAATTCTTCGAAATCTCAGAGGCTTCTTAGACGCCCTGTCCTCATCTAAGTTGGTAACTCTATCTCGAAAACATTCATCAAATAAGTTATGGAAGTCACCATGCTGGTTGATGGGAGAGAGTATGTGCAAGAAGTGAAGAGCAGGAGGTAAGAGCATGTCTCTTAGATTGGTTGATTCGATTGTTCATTTAAAGTGCCAATGCCTGGCTTAATCGATACAGAATCCAGTATTTTTAAATGATCACCCATCTATGTAATAAACAACCTTAACTTTGAGTTTTTATTTTATTGCAAACTTTTATCCTTGTCTTGGTAGTTTTGTTTTATCACTGCGTTTCAGCCAGCTTCACCTTTAGGCTTCTTCAGGTGAATAACCCTGATCTCGGTATTCCTATCCATGTGCCTATCTACTGGCCAAGGTGGGTGCTCTCTGAATTGTTGCAGACGTTGGTTGATTTTTCAGGTCTTTTGTTAAGAAGTCCTAGTCAAATTTACCCAAGAACATTTCAAACACACCTTGAACATAATAAACATAAACACTGTATAATAGGAGTCTCCAAATTTTTTTAACCGGAGGAGTCAGAGATTGCTAACTTTTTAGTCCTACGTGATTCAAAAGTAACCAATAAACAGTGAATTAAGTAAACAGACTTAACACGAAAACAATTTCTAAAGTTTAAAATCAATGCAGAATTTTCTTCGCAAGAAAAAAAAAATAACATTCAACGATTAACGGCAGTCGAATGAATCGCTAAAATTAAAAAAAAAATCAAAACTAGGTTCACATATTTCTATCCGGAATATTTTTTTTAAGTTTTCACTATAAGCTCCTCCGGTCATATTAAAGATTTTGACTTGCATGCAAAATGCACTTCGGAGATTCCTAGTACATAAGAAATAAGTAAAAAGAAAAGAAAAAAATCAACAAAACAAACAAAATTATTTCAAAATAATTTATTCTGATTTTTTATAATTTTTTTGTGTTTTTTCTTTTTTAATTTTTTTTTGAAAATACATTTTTTTTAAAGATTTTCTTCAAAAGTCCTTTATACAATTTTTTTTCCAATTTTTTTTTTTTTAGTTTTTTTTTTATTATAATTTTTTTTTAAAGATTTGTACAAGTCTTTTCTTTAAGACGGGTACGTAAGCTTTTGAATAAAAGGTCTACGTACAGTTGATGTATATCACAAAAGAGGGGGGGCTGGGGGAAATCTCTTCTCAGTATGCAACTTGGCCAGCGTAAATACAGGGAAGGGGCATGGGGCTTAGAGAGGGGAGAATGTATGGCTTGCTTAGGGGAATGTGAAGGAATAAATCAAAGTGAACATTGGGAGGGTAGGTTTGAGTTTTTTTAGTGTTTTTCTTAAGGCTAAATGAAATTGTTATTCATGCAAGAAAGGACTGTTCATGTTTTTTTCCCTTTTCCCCCCCTTTAACGGTAATACGCATGAGTGTGAAAACAAAAAAAATGTTATTATATATGTTTATATATGTATATATCAATAAAAAGGAAACAAATTACAGAGCCTTCATTCTGTAATAAAACTATTTCGGCCATTCAGCCTCTTCGAGATTTGTTGCGGGCAAAAGCTCTGAAGATTTTCCCCTTTAAATTTATTTGCTCTATATACGAAATTTGCATTGATTTTTTTTCCACTGGACCCTATAAGCCATTAAAACAGCCCTGGTGACCTAATAAAAAAATACATATTTCGGCTTTCCGTGGTTCTTTATTAGAATGGTTCTAATTGGTTAATTAATACTTTTTCAAATTACTAATTATATTTTTCGCTAGTTGACGCTTTTTACGTCAGGATCGAAAGGTTTAAGGTTTTTTTTAAACCGAGAATGAACTCTGGGTGAAATACAATTAAAACGTGATATATAAATAAATAGCACAGAAATATATATGCAATATATGGGCTGTGTAGTCTCACTAAACCATATCTAAACTCACCTTGGACCCACCTAAATCAAATTCTAGTATTATTAACCTCTATGGAACAAAAAAGGCCGATATACTGGCCATGATGGCCCCTCGCAAAATACGATACAGTCGATACTTTGACCATCAATAATCCTCTTCTAAAACGGCTCTTATTGGCTAGTTGGTTATTTTGCTAAAGATACAAAGTGTTATAGAATCGCCAATTTTTACTTTCCAGCCCTTTCAATTTCTAAAGAGGAGTAGGGAAAAAAAAGGAAAAAGAAAAAAATCCCCCCAAAATTTAAAATAATTTTTTTTTGTGTGAAAAATTTAGATATCAGTACTATTTGAAAAAATAATAAGATTCAACTTCAGAATTCAAAAGCAAAAACAAAATTAAGGGATCTCATTTTTTTTTCTTTTAACATTTTACCATTTTTTTTTGTTTTTCTTTTTTAGTGTTTTTAAAAGTTTTAAATTTTTGACTTTTTAGATTTTAACATTTTTTTTCAAATCAACTTGTTAACACACATGTAATCTCTAAATAGATGTTTAAATTACAGGTAAAAGACCGTCTCAGCAATTTTTATGACCACATAAAGAGGGTCAATAAATCCTACTATAAATGATTCAACAACAATATCTAAATTTAATAAGATTGTCTACATGTTTTTTTTTTGTTTTGAAATCAGAGTTTTTCAGAATTCATTTACAAAGCGCTGACTCAGTCTTACCAATTTGAAGAGAGGGCAGAAAAAAAAGGAAACTTTCAAGAGTTGTCTCCGAATTCAGTTGAGAGAATAGGTTTAATTAGGTTATGTAATTGAAAAGAATTAAAAACAACTTTTCTTAATTCAGGAATAATTATTCTAACGCCAACACACACATAAAAAAAATACTATTTCAAGTTCAAAATGACAAACAGCTTATTTTTAAGTAAAAAAAAAAAAATAATCAACCTCAAAATAGATAACTTCAAAACGAAAAATAATCAAACAATTTGTTTTCCGAACTGAGGTTATTCCATTTTGAAGTTAATTATTCTACTTAAATAATTCTATTTTGAAGTTAAAATGGTTTAGTTTCATGCTAAGAGAAACAGAACAGTTATTATTTAAACAAAAACCATTTCAATACCAAACTACCTTAAGAGGCACACCTGACTGCAAAACACTTAGGGCCGTAGTCAAAAATCTTTTTATATCAGAAAATAGGTAAGTTAAT
This sequence comes from Idiosepius hallami, assembly GCA_034780655.1. Classification (NCBI taxonomy): domain Eukaryota; kingdom Metazoa; phylum Mollusca; class Cephalopoda; family Idiosepiidae; genus Idiosepius; species Idiosepius hallami. Next base: position 2,268,264 of record JAUZSX010000041.1, read on the forward strand.
CACCTATGAGGCGTCCTGAATTTAACACATTTTTTAATGATAATCTATGATTTTCGGTAAAGATGAATAATTAAAATTAATTTTTTGGACCCTGAAGAGAAAATATCTGCTTTGGCGATCTAGCTTGAAAGAAGGTTGTTGATATTTCGGCCTTTCATTGTCCTCTAATAGAACGGCTCTGATTGGATAGTTGATTTTTTTTTTTCAAGTCAAGATCCAAAAGGTTAATTTTGAGATTTTGTGAAACTGGGAATCAAAATTAATGTAAAAAAAAAAAAAAAAAAAAGATATTTTAGGTTATGTTATTAACGGCATATCAAGTTTTTATTGTAATTTTAGTGCATTTTTTAAAATCAATTTTTTTCTGTTTTTTGTCATTTTTAGTCATTTGATAAAGATATTTTTTTTTACTGTTTAACACATAGAAGGAGGGAATAAGTTGATTCCTATATTTATTTAGTTACAAAGCCAAATTTTAACACAGTAAAATCAACCAGGATTGAACTCATGAATTACGAATCAAAAGTGCTGGCATTTAATTACCAATGGGTTTCTTAATTTTTCTTTTGGCACTTAGATTAAAAAATAAAAGTAGTTACGTTCTTTAACCTATGAAAGGGATTGCGTTTCATACTATTCCCAAGGTTATTATTAGCATGAATGCAGGTGGCAAAAATTAGCAGATATATACTTTTCCTAAGTTTTAATCCGAAAGTGAGTGTCTTACATTATATTAACCTTTTTAGGTCATTTAATGTCGAGAACAATTATCTTTTGACAAACTTTTTGTACACTTATTTTTTTAAATAATAATATTTAATATGCCCTATTTGATCCATAGCAGGATGAAACATGGGAATTCATGCCTTTCCCAAGGATATTAGTCCAAATGTGAATGTAAACTGAACGAAGAATTCGAATATGCCTATGACAATTCTAAAGTCCACCTATTCACTACCCCAAGTGGACTTCTCCGAAAGGTAGAATTAGTAGAAAACGTACCCTCGAACCTAAAAGCAACTAAAAATGGACAAGCTAACATATTAACTATATGTCAGGTAAATAAACAATATATTTCAATTGGTTTTAGAGTTAGGGTTTAATCTCACATGTTATTTTTATGCTTTATGAATATGTTATTTTGAAGAGAAGGATTTGCTAAATTATAAAATTAAATATTTTGTAGAGTTTTCAGTTTTAGGTGCAGAGGAAGGTTATATGTTTTATATTTATCTCCTATTAGTCATTTTGAAATTAGAGTGGAAATAAAGATGAATACTAAAGAAAGGGTTCAAAGTTTTACTCAAAATCTTAGAAGGGTATATTATCCACCCCTCTACAAAAAAAAAAAACAAAAAAAAAAACGCGATAATCTTCAAATACTGCCAAGGTTGATAATAAGTCACTGTGTTTTGATGTAAAGGCTATTTTACTTCGATAAAACTAACTGTTTTAGACAGAGAGAAGAGACAAAAGTGTAGATAATGATAATCACACAGAGTGAAGATATTTGTACAGGTTTGTTGCAAAAGGATAAATCTAATTTGCTTTTATTATGTCTACAAATGAGTCGGACCATTTCGCCCCCATTCAAAATTTGAAGGAAGGATGCAGACACTCGTCCAGAGACAGAGAGAGATACCCAACCAGAGACGTCACAGAGATAAAGAGAAAGAAAGAGAGAGTGAAAGAGGAATTTAATTTTTTTTTTAATTGCATCTTTTCTTCCCCTACATTCTATCACCAGAGAACTAAAAAAGTAAGAAAAAAAGTTTGAAATCTAAACCACAAAGCGCCAAGAAGTTAAGTGAGTTTGTGTAGTAGAATACGAGACGCACAGCTCATAAGTGTAAGCAGTTCTAATGCTTCTTTTCATTGAGAAGTTACATGAATAGTTAATATCTCACAAACTCCTCGAAACTTCAAGAGATTACAAATCTAAATAGACCTGTTAAACAGCCTATCTCACCGAGTGTAATAACTGAAAAGGTTTCATTGCACTAAACTTAGTTACCAAATGATTATATTGCAACGAGGATTGGTTTATTTTTAGTGTTGAGACACCGAGTCCTTATTTATTATTATTATTATTATTTTGTTTGTTTTTTAGAATTTCATCGATGTTTGATAACGACAGCAGTGACTAATAGAGTTTCTATAGCCAGAATTTGCTGGAATTATAAGAGTCATGAACACTTTTTTTGTGGGGGAGTTATCAAATCATTGTTTAGCGGCATATCAACCATTTTAAGTCAATTTATGCAGAGAGCAATCATCTTTTTGTCCACATGTATTTTTAAGAACCCTTTATGTACTATTTAATCCCTAGCTGGAGAGAATGAGGAGATTCTTATCTTTCCCAAGAGTATTCGGTTCAAATGTTTCAGAAGTTCGACTACCTTTTCACCATCCCAAGTGGACTTCCCCAAGAGATCTTTTAAAAATGTCTGTCCGAAAAAAAAAAAAAAAAAAAACTTTCACACAATATTTGTGCCATGAAATATCTCCAATCAAAACTGATTTCTTTTTTTCGTTTGATTAATAATCGGTGATGCATTAAAGGGCATGACATGCGCAATCTAAGCAGTAAATGAAAAAAAAAATTAAAAAAAAAATACCACCACAATCTTAAACTCGATGTGGAGAGTAAAAGTTTTCCGCTTCATTGCTTGCGTGGTGGCTGGACGTAGATTAACGCCCAAAGATGTTTTTCTTAGTTGCTAAAGTGAATGAGTGTATGTGTGTGTGTACATGGATATTGTGAGATTTAAGCGGGATATCAATGGACTTAGTAGCAATTGCGTTTTTCTGGAACTTGTAGGTTTTTACTAAGGAGATTTACTCATGTGTTGGTGAGGAAGAATTTTTTTTCTCTTTTTTGGTTCGTATAGGAAGTGAGAATCGCAGCAAACATGACGAAAAAGTGCCGCCGCTACGCAGTGAAGTTTTGTGCACACAGTGAAATTGTTAAATGGTAAGACAAAAAAAAGTCAGACAAAAGATACGAACACAACACTTGAAAACCATTGAATAGAATGCTATTCGATATTTGCCAAGTTAAAAAGCAAGAAAACTTACAATTCCCATTTTATGTACATTGCAAGAGCCATAAAGTCCAACCCAGAACTGAACTTTTATAAGTGACTGCAAATTGGAGAAAGAAATTACAAAATTTCTAAAATAAACAAAGTTAGAAATTGTCGTATATTTTGTAATGGGAGTAAACCATTTTGATGTTTCCTAAAAGTCCAGGTTTGTCTTATATAACAGCCATAAAAAGTAAACCTATCAGCTAAAAATCAAACATCTACTCAGATTTTTAACTTTGGAAACTTAAGGGCCAATATTTCGGCCCTGGTAATCTAACAAAAAAGACGACAGCCGATATTTTGGCCTACCATGGTTCTTTAATAGAACAGCTCCGATTGGAGATTTGTTAATTTTTCTAATAATGTATCGTCTTTTTTGCTAGGTACCGCTTTTTGTCTAAGGATCCAAAGGTTAAAGTGTCAACTTATCTGTGGATAGTCTTATCCACGAAAATAATACATATTTTACATCAGTTTATTGGGCAAGAAATCATTAAAAATTTTACGTAGATTTTAAGTTTTTTTTCTTTTGTATGGACAGTTTTGATATTATTATGATATTCATGAATCGTTTTCTGGTCCAAATCTATTGAATAAATTTATCAAGAGAGGGGGAGAGAAAGAGTTATAATATTCATATAGAAAAAAAAAGGAGAATTGAGATTCGCCCAGTCAATAGAAAATGATACCAGTCTAAACCAGATGAAACAAGAATCGCTAATGCAGCCCTGCCATCCCACATATTGCCAAGTAAAAAACTAAGCTCTCCCACGCACACACACACTAGTTTTATTCAGTGCCGTCTGAGAGACTGTATCACATCTCAAATATCATATAAAGAGACCCTTTTAAGATATCATGGTTCAACAAAAATAAATGAGTATTGATTTTTATTGCTGAATTGTCCTAATTTTACTTTTTCATGACTTTTCGGCCAACTTCGCCTCTGGGTACCATCAGGTGATAAAAAGCAACCTCAGATAGGAATACCAGACTCAGCATTCCTATCTGAGGTGGCTAATCACTTGAAGAATGCATGAGGTGATGTTGGCCGAAACGTTGTGAAAACATGACGAGGGCAAAAGTCCGTAATAAAATTAATACTGATTATGAAGCCTTATTTTGAAAGGACCCCCAATTCAATACGAAATTAGGTTTTAGTGTGTTTTGCTTTAGATAGTAGTTTAGTTAGAAGAAAAACATTTAAAAATCACGAGAATAAGATTTCCACACCCCTAAAGTAGTTGCTGGCATATGTTGTATACTTTAAAGTTTGAAAAAAAAAATAACAATTAAGAGCTGAGGCGAGGGAGGGCAACTAAAGAAATCTGATTAGTCACCACTCACCCCCAACAAAAAAATAATCATTTCTTCATAGAAATTGCATTTTGACTAAATAACAAGTGTTTTAAAACAGTAAAACAGAAACTCAACAATTTTTGTAGAATGTAAACACTAAACAGTAAAGATGTCATTGTTTAATTATTTCTACTGCGTAGGGTTAAAGCTTTTCTTCCAATTCTGTTTTAGAAAGAAAAAACTCGAAAAGGGTACCATAATTATATAGAATAGCTCGTTCGAATAAAGGTGTTTATATTTATCTTATGATAAGCAAATAGGGAGACACACAATCAAAAGACAAAGCAAAAATGTTTGACACATTTGTATGCTTCATAAAAGCAAATTAAAATAAGCAATGATGAAATTGTTTTTATTTTCCAAACGCACATATGTTTATTTAGAAAATTGAAATGGTCAGGATTAGTTCTAATTTGCTTAAATTAAACAGAAAAGGTGTCATTGCTCCATTTTGTAGAAGCTAAATGTCATTAATGAACAAACAAAAAACAAAAAGAGAGAAAGGATTCTTATTTATAAATTCAAATATATTAATTAACAGCACTGTCTATTTTTTATATTTGGATCATTCAGCAGTAAGTTTGCATTATTTTTTTATATCTTGAAATCCCTTTAAAGAATCTACAGTAGTAGAAGATTGGAGAGAGAAATCTGAGCAAAGTAAATGGAATGTTTGGTCTTAAGAATATAGATTTGTTTCTTGTTTTAATCCTTTGAACACTAAAGGGTCGATATGTCGGCACTGGTGACCTAATGGAAAAGGATGGCGCCAATACTACGACCTTGATATGGTCCTCTAATAGAACGGTTGTTGGCTAGTTGGTAAGCCAGGATCCAAAGGAAAATTTATATTTAAAAAGCTGATTTCCCATCAGAAAAGGGTTACATTATTCTAAGATCCTATTTATGCCTTTAGCGAAAGGTTTAAAAGAAAATGTCCACGGTTTTATTTTACGGTGTATTAACCTTTTTATGTCATTTAATGTGCAATTCGATGGTTTTTGACAAACCTTTTGTTCACACATATTAAACATCAATTATTTAGAGATAGGAAACTCAAGGTTATGGACAGTTTTATAACAAGTGAAAAAATGGTAAATAAATTCCACTAAAATTTAATTCTTTGTTGCTTATCTTAATCCTTTGAACCCCCGAAGGCCGATATGTCGCACCAATATTTTGATCTTAATATTGTTCTCTAATATAATGGCTCTAGTTGACTAGTTGATAATTTTCCTAAGCAATGGTGCAAAGTTTTAAGATCTATTAGTGTAGAAATTTATCAACTAGACACTTAGCCCATGACCCACTGATTATTCACTCAGAAGTGCTGAGCTCACACATTATACAAATGCTTTGTAGGGCATTATTAACCAACTTGTTTTCCCTAAAGTAATATTTATTTGTTTTAAAGCATATTGACCTTTTTAGGTTATTCAATGTTGACAACAGTCAATTTTTGATAAACATTCTTTTTGACTACACGTAGTTTTTTGGATAACAATATGAACTATCTAATTCAAAGCTGAGGGTATTCATATCTTTCCTAAGGGTATGAGCCCAAAAAAGTGATATTAGAAGACTCAACTAGCAAATGACCGTCTCTGGACAGTTTTTGTAATAAGTACAACTACTACATTATTTTGTGCTATAACAATCCTATTTTTTATGCTTGACATAAGAGTCAAAGTTGAATCTAGCACATATACACGTGTTATATCTGTTCCTCTACTTTTGTCTCATTCTAAAAGGAAAGATGAGGCTTTCAGACTACCCTATATAGTAGTTATTATCCCTTTGTCAAAGATTTTAATGACGAGCTATTTTATATAATTATAGTTTAGATTAGGACTTTATTAGAAAAAAAGAAATGAAAATATATATATTCACACACACACACACACATACACACACCAAATTAGATAAATTCACATTCAGGGTCTCTCAGAAGCTTATAGCAACATTTAAGGAATCTGAACGGTGGCAAGGAAGTTTATGAAACTTATATATATTAGAAATAATTCAGAAAAAACAAGGATATATGTAATTCCGTCGCTATAACGTTTCGGTTACACCTTTGTCGGGCCATATTTTATTGTATTTATTTTAGAGAATACACAAGATGCTTAATATGGACAGTAGATGTTCTGTTTTTTTCTAAATTATATCTATTATACATCAGAATTTATTTTATTGCAGTTTGCAATTGAAGGATAGAAAATAGTACAGAAAAAAAGCAATACCTCTTTTTAGAATAAAAATAAAAAATAAAAATGGAGGTTGTTCCACTTAACCGTTGCAAAGTAAATAAAGATAAACATACGTTTTTGAAGAACTCTCTTTAGTGAACCGGAAGCCTTTGCTTTTTAAACATCAAAAAGAAGAGGAAAAAAAGCTTCGTATTATAAAAAGTAAAGATACAAGTTGATACTTTACAATCACACTTAAGAAACAAACAGACTATTAATAGCGCGTATTTTGACATAATAATATAGAAATTTCTATTACAATTAAGTTAAATACAGGTTTTAGTATTTAACATGTTAAATGGAAGGAACTAGTATTTATGTTAACCTTTGAATCCTAAGGGCCAATCTCTCAGCCCTGGCGACTTAATGCAAAATATAAACATTTTGGCCATAATTTAGTCCTCCGTCAAACGTCTCCGAGTGACTTGTTAATTTTGCTGAGTCAGGATCCAAAGGTTTTAATATTGTGCAGAAAACTATTTGTTTTTTTTTTTTTCGTTTAAATCAAATTAGACAATTTTGGTGATTGTTTGAGGATAATGCAGATTATGCACATCTTGTTTGATGTAAGGGTCATTTCCATTTTGATAGAAGGATTAAAGGGGCAGCGAATATCAGTATTTGTTTATCAAACAGGTTTAGTTAATGTATAAAGTATCTATATTAGCAATATTTTATAATATTTTAAGGAAGCATAAATTTTTTTTAAAGATTGTGATTGTTGAGATGCATTACTAATACTTTAGAAGTTGTGGATGCGCTGAAAAATTATCAGAAAGGGATGAAAAAAATAAAATTTAAATTAGGATTCTTATTCCATGACTGTGTGATTGTAAAGAAGTACTACCAAAAGATATCAGCAAATCTATTAACTAACACCTTTCCACTTTGTGCATTTGTTTCAACAACATTTAGTTCCGGAAGAAAGAATTTGACACTTACGTAACTGATCATTATATAGACTCAAAATATTCCTTAAAAAAAAAAAAAAATTACTAACCTTATATTTTTGATTTTTATCCAAGGGAGAGGTCTAACAAGAAACAAGGTTAGAAAGTTTTTTGTTGTTGTGTGTGTGTAGGAAAAATATGGTCTATTTTTTTTTAACTGGATCAATTTTGACAAAAATATAGGGAAACAAAATATTGAGGTAAAAATACATATTCCCATTTATACCGGGGAAATAGTGGGTTGGGGTTATATACTTCATAAAGTGACATTAAAATAGATTTTATACAGACACACACACACTATATATATCATACAGGGTATCCAAAAAGTCACTTGAAGCATGAAGATTTTTAAGCAAGTAATCAATATGCAGTTCAAATGCAAGAACTTTTTTTTAAATGACTATTTTTCTGCTAAAGTTGGTCAATTCAATCAGATAAAACCCATTTTCATTTGAATGGATTTGTTTGGGGGCTTTGAAAATCCAAGGGTAATTCATCAATTCTTCAGTGACTTCTTGGACACCATGTATATGTATATGACTGTATATATTCTTACTTTAATGTAAAGCTTAAAACCCTCACCCTTTAAAGAAAAAGAAATATGGCCAAAAATATATTTTAAGTTTCGCATGTAAAGTATTGATTTTGAAAAAAAAAGTTAATGAAGTGATATGGAATAAATGGTATTCAGTTGAATAGAATGACCAGAAAAATATTTTATGTGGAATTATTTATGCTTTTTTTTTCTTCTTTCCACTGAGTAACAAGCATAATCAATACGAAGGGAAAATAATCCTTATTCTATTTTCTATGTTTCGCAGCAATTTCAACCTTTTTGGTCATTTAATGCCCAAACGAGTCATGTTTTCATTAAGACTAGGATTAAATAGCATTACAATTACCCAATCCATAGTTGAAAGAAATTAAAACAGTTCTTAATTTCCCAATTTGAATCCGACAAAACGAGTGTTTTTTGTTTCTCTGAACCTATCAACCTATTTAAACCATTTAATGCCGGGAACAGTCATTTTTGTTCTCCCGTAGTTCTTTTTTAATATGAAACCTTTAACCTGTAGCTGGAGGTTATTGGTCAAAATGTAAAAAGAACGACTGGATTGTGAACTCTAATATTAAGATTCAAAGTCTAAATACTGATCCATGGCTCTAAATGGAATTTACTAATTCCTTTATATTTAAACTTTCCTTTTCCTACTGTGACACTAAAAGTTTTATAGAATTTTTGTTTTTTAGCAACAAGTAGACTGAGGAAAATTGATTTAGCTGAAATTTGACACTAATATATATATATATATATATATATATATATGGCTATGAAGTTATATTTGATTCAGCTAAAGCAAAGTTTCGAAATGACGTGCTAGGATTTTCTTTTAAATTTTATTTCACATAGAAATTCGGTTACTTTAACACATCCTTTGTTTTAATTCAAAATGTCTTGCTTTCCGTTTTGAATAGTTAGAACAGCAGTGATAACGATCTTAAACATACGTCAAGAGGATAAGTAGGAAAAAGTCTTATAATTTTTAACCTTTGCAAGTGTTACAATCCTATTTATTTTACATCTGATAAAGCAGAAATTAAATCAATCATATGTATTAGATAGGTAAATGCCCCTGCGACTTTTGGCGCATCAGAGCCATTTATTTTCGATCTTAATGTTTCACATTGCATATCATAGCGAATCCATTTACTATGGAGTTTTTATGAATATATATAAACAAATGGAAGCCAGAAAACGTAGAAGACGGCATCTATTCAACATTTCCCCCATATTAAACATAAAATAGCAACTTCAGTAATAAGTAACGAATGAATACAATTTGCATATTCTTAAAGTGATTGTTTTGAAAGCAACGACTATATCAGATTTAAGTTCGCCACCGTCATTTCTCAAAATTACCGTTACCCTGCCCACAAATCTAGACTGATCATGGGTGCAATATTCTTGGTTGAGAATCCCGAATTGCTTTCGTATATTCTATTTTTACTGAAGGAAACTTAATAAGGAGGTGTTTGAATAGATAGATTAGTCTTTTCTTTTGTATACCACGTGCTAACTATATTCTATCATTCGGATATTTTCCCAACTTATTGATTACAAATATATAGTTTGTGTGTGTGTAAGTATGTCTATATATATATATATATATATATATATATGCATTGAAAAGAAAGTCAAAACGTGAAAGAAAAAAAAGGTTATGAGCACTGTAAGTATGGCTGTGGACACAAAGGACAAATAGAGTTTCCCATCTGGTAGAAAGGTAGGTAGCTATAATAAGCTCCATTTCCAGTCGATGTGTTGTACGGTCCATAGAAAACTTGATCTAGGATCAAGTTATTTAAGTTATCAAACTGGGGCAACTGTAAGTATTTACCCTGAGCTTTCTGTTCCTGTTCAAGCAAGATTTCACAAGCCAGCTGATGAATCAAGTTTAGAGTCTGTCTACGTTCGTGGCCCATAAGGCAAATCGTACTCTCGTCCACGACCTTGTACAGGGTCATGAGATATTCGTATTTCAGATCTTCCTCACCACTAAAGTGGTTCGCAAGATAAGCATCCAGTTTCTGTTTCTGTTGCGATAAATCGCTGAAGTCAATAAAAAATCTTGAACACATATAACGTTCCATCGCTCGAATATCCACACTTCCTGCCGATTTGTACCCTCGGACCAGAAGGTTGCAGTACTTTAATAGACCCCCACCACGAATCTCCTCTGGGTTCCGGGTTGCGATTAGCTTTTTAGTCAGGTGGAACCACGCCTGCGAAAAGTCCCCATATACACTTTCGGCCCGAACAGACGGATAGAAATGTTCGCTGGTTGGGGTATTGGACACTTCATAGAAGGTCAGAAGACTATCCAAAATTATCTGGAAAGAATCGACACTGAACTCAAATTGACGCTTCATTTTATCAACGAACTTGAGTTCAACATTCTTACCCTTATTATTTGACAATGAAATCAGGCTCCAACGGTCACCGTGCTCATTACAAACCTTGACCATTTTCTGAACGTAAGCCTCTTTTAGGCTGCTACTGGACATTTTTTCTTTGCTCACTCCAACCGGAAGAAAATCCAAAAGACAGTCGAGTACACAGTTCTTAACCTTTTGCAATTCATTTTGATTGGAGAGATCGACTCCAAATATCAAATCCAAATCGTTGTACGACTGTGCAGTATCTGTTCCCAAAACGTAGCTTGCTGCCCCACCGTTTAAGCGCATATCACGTATGTGAACATTTTCGGCCCTCAGCTTTTGTCGTACTAACTGTACGAGATCCTTTAATTTGACATCCAGTGTGGGGAAATTGCCACGTCCATGGATTGTCACAGATGCTTCCATCACCTCGACTAATCGCATCAGCTGGTCATATTCCAAAACTTTGAAACGAGAATCATGAAGTTCAGAGGATTTTGCAGAGGAGAATGTAATGAGGCTCTTTGGGTCTGTCTCTTCGCTCGTTGACTCATCGTCATCATCTTCCTCATCAATATCATCATTATTATCATCAAGGTCACAATTTGCTTTGTCATTGTCACCGTCATCGAATGTATTTTTGAGGACAACAGCATCATTATCATTATCATCAACAAGAGAGTCTCGTCTAGGATCAGACGCAATACCTGCCAATCCATCAACATCCTTTTCTTCCTGATTTAGACTTAGCTGTTGACTTTTGGCTACTTCAGTGGGTGCACTTTTTTTAGAGCAAACCTCACCCGATGTCTCGCACCCGTTTGTGAAGGAGGTCCGTGAGACCGAAGACTTATCAATAGTAGCGTCCTCTTTTGGTACAACCTGTGGTTGTGGAGTCTTTATTGATTGGACTACTACTGCTGTGGTATTAATAGTTTTCCTACTATTACTATAACATGCAGTGATAGTACTTGTGTTGGTTGTAGTTGCGGTGATGTTGTTGCTGCCACTGCTGGTGGTCGTGGTGGTAGTGGTGGTTGGTGCTGCTGCTACTACTGTCACTGGAGTCGAAGAAATCAAAACATTACAAGTGGTTGTTGGAAGAACAGTAGTGGCCATGATGTGTGTTTTTTACCGTTGTTTTTAGTTTATATTGTATTTTTTCACTGGTGGAAAAGTGTGTGACTTAAACGGGAATCGGCTTCTGGAAAAAATAGAAAGGAAAAATAATTATTTTAACATCAGTTAATTTAATTAATCATGATTTAACTTAAAATATGTTTTTTTTAAAGAGTTATTAGTTAAGCAAATTGTAAAAGTTTGTATAAATTTCAATACACCTCCGCAAGGTTTAACTTTAATTCCCTGAATTAATTTAAAAGATAGGTTTTACATAGTTATGTTATTAACAAATTGTGAAAAAAACACATTTAATTATAACTGAACTGCTTGAGTTATAACATGCAAACATATTGCACTGACACCATTACTAAATTTTATAAATAAGGTTTTATTTTAGAATTTATAAAGTGTCGCCATACGGTCACACCCTATGAAAAAATAAAGGTTAAATTAATATTTATAATTCGACAATTATTATTATAATTATTATTACTACTACTAGAGCTATTTTGAACGCTGTTGTCACTGCCATTTACAAAAGGTAATGAGTGTCACTGCCACTGCCAACGATAATAAATTTATCTGTTTACATTCGATTCGATATGGTTTTAATTAAAACAAAGGAGAAAAAATGGAAAAATACCAAAATTATCGGAGTCTTCAACGGACATGCTACAGACAATTTTGAATATTGTAAAACTGTTAGTTTTTTTTTTTTGCGCCATATACACATTTTAAGCCGTTTGATATAATGAAAATGACTTTTTAATAAACATTTTTTGTATACACACAATTTTAAATAATAATATGTACTATTCAATCCACAGCTGGAAGGAATATGAGTTTCATATAGAAATTTCAACAAAAAAAAACAACAAAAAAACAGCGAGTGAAATTGATATAATTGAATAAACAATGGACATTAAGAGGAAAACCGAAGTAAGAACAACAAAAAAATCCATCTTTAAAATATTTACAACTTTACGGTGTTTTATATGATCGCCTTTTTTAAGGGATTAACTACACTGCGAGGCTTTAGGAACAATTTATAGATTTAATTAATACACAACGTGCACATTATGTAAGGGTGCATGCTTTGCACACTTACACATCAGCCGAAACTTTAACAATAAGAGTCATAATCCGAATAACTTTAACCATTACAATATTTTAAAATAAGATTAAAAACTTTAAAACAAAGCAGAAGACTGTTCAAAAAAGAGCTATAGAGTATAAGTTAAAAAAATGATCTAAGTAAAAATATAAGTAAACAAAATATATGTTTGTTTAACTTACAAGTTAAAAAAGTGCAAATAATAAGTACAAAAATGAAATATAAGTAAAAGTAATAAAGGTATTAACAAGAAAAAAAGTTTCGCCCGATTTCTACAAGCTGTCAACGTCTTTCTTCCACCCACACATGTGAAGTCAAAAGGGTCGATAATCATTGCATTAGATCAACGCAACAGACTGAACAGAAATCATATATATGCACACACAAACACACATATATATATTTCTGAAATCATTGATATTTAGTATATTTCTCATTAGAAATATTTACGAAATTGTACAACCACTCCTACTCTCCGTTAAAAATAACTTTTTTTTTTAAATTCATCAAAAGTTGATAAAATAGCCAGAATAAAGAAATAACGTGGAAAAGGTACATTTTAAGTAAATTAATTCAGTAGAAAGTTAGTTATGAAAATATTGAATATGAAGTTAAAAAAAAATGAAAAAAAAAATAATTTGAAACATTTAAAATTAACCACTTTACAGTAAATTAACGGTTGTTTAGTTGATGGAATATAAAACCTAGAAAAATAACTATTTAAAATAAAGATATTTAATCAAAAGTAGTCTTATTGAAATTCAGGAGTTTTGTGTACCAATTAATATAGCTATAAAACGAAAATTTTGTGTGTGATATATATATATATATATATACTATATATATCTCAGTATTTAGACTATAGCTAATTTTTAGTTTACAGACTTGTACAAACTATTCAGCCAATTTTAGCTTCAAGCACTTTAAATGTGTTAATGTATTTAGACCCAGGGAACACTTTCCGAACTGGACTAATAGCTGCAAACGGGGTTAAATATGGAATAACAAAAGATGAAAAAAATAAACACAAAGAGAGCACGAAAGTATTCCGACCACCATCAAAATTTGCGTATGTAAGGTGCTTTTGCTTTCCTGTATGAAACACTTTTTAAAACTACCTTAGGTGCAAGTCTCCTGTGCCCATGTAAAGCCAGTCATTACATTAATACCATAAAAGTTTTGCTGTATTTCATATATGAGTAAAATACCAATGGAACTGCAATACTGTTGCAATTTGTCATCATAATCAGGATGCCCCCCCCTCTTTCAAAAACTTTTCTTCTGTAGAGGTGCCAGTCCGATTTTGAAAAGACCCGACGAAAAAACACAGAAAAAGTTTAAAAATCACTTAAGAGTTTAAAGTTTCTAAGAAACTGCAAACAAAACAACTAAAGATGAATAAAATAAACACTTCTTCGTGAGTTCCACGCGGATGGACGAAATAAGTTTTGTAACTGTTCGAGGCGAAAACAACAGCACTTTAAACAGCTTTATTGTTGACTATTTTAAGTAGTTACAGTTCCAACTGTTGAATTATTTTAACCTGTGGCTACAAGGATTAAGCAGACTCCTACTTCTAAATGTACGAATAAAAAAAAACTTGCTCTATTAAACACATCCTCCTCGTAGAATATGAAGCCTACGTTACTGCAATAAATCATCACCTTTAAACCAACAATATGAAAGACATTTTAGAACTACACAAGTAACATTCTCATTTTTGAGTGAGTCTGGACTATACCTAAGAATAAAAAACCAAATCCTTAAAAAAATAAATAAACCTTGTTCTTCACAAAAAAATAAAAAGTAGGGACGAACAACCACCTTCAAAAAGCAAAGAAACAAAAGAACAAAAACAAAACAAACAAGCAAAACTGTAAAACAAGTAAACTAGACAGAGCAATTTTTTAAACAATTTTCAGGATTGAGTGACGCTATCAGAGTCGATATGCTGGTTAAATAAAAAAGTAAATCAATAAACATAAAATATATGATATATTTGATTTTGGACTCTTAAAAGTAAATAAGAAATTGGATACCAGTCAAAATACATAAAAGATTGCTAAATCTAAATTTATATATACTTGGAACTTTGATTTCGTTTACTAGTTGGAAAATAGCTGCTAAGGTGTCAAAGTTTAAAAATTGGATGGTTGCATGACCATATCAACCGCTTTGTGTGGGGGTAATTGGAGTGTCAAAACCAACATTTTTATTAAAATAAAAAGAAAAAAAAAGTTCAAAATGATCAAAGCACCCATAAGGGAATATTGCTAGTTTTTATATACAGATATGGCCAGTCATTAAAAAAAATTGTAGCAATTGATTATCGTTGTTTTTAACAAGTAATTGGTTACGTATAAATTAGATTTGGTTTTTAGTCGGAAAATAGCTACTAACGGGCCAAAAATAAACCCCGAGCAATATGCTGAGTTAATAAATAAATTAAAGATAACAAAATTTTAAATTCCTATATTGTTTTGAAATTGCGTTTGTATTGTAGAATGTTTTCGTTTGAGACGTAAAAGAAACATGAAAGAAAGACGGGAAAAAGAAAGAAAAAGATTCGATGGATTATTGTGTGTGTCTGTGTATATATATATATATATATATATATATATATATATATATACACACTTTCCTAAAAATGGCTTGACAGCTGTGATACCCACCTGAAGAATGTGGGGGCGGGGTGAAAGCCTTACCTGAAACAAGTTTGGCTAGTAGTAGCCAACTCAACAAGCCACCACTGCGTCCACCAAGGAACTGGCTCTATCACCCACTTGCCTGACGGAATATTCCAGACACTGTTACAAGATTTGGTGTAATAGTCATTGATACCAACTTTTCATTGGTTGTTCGTAACCTAGCAACCACGAGCACTATAGCCTACGTCAACAGTGTATGGCGAAGAAAAAAATCAAATAAAAAGGACACCCGCACATCTGAAAGCGCTTATACGCATGTGTGTGTGTATGTGATATATATATATATATATATATATCTTAATTTTAAGAATACATTTAAGTTGGTTTTTATTATTGACATTGACAGGATACCTTTTTATTTGTATTTTCCAATAAAACTAAATTTCTTTTTCTGAGATTAAAGCGGATAAAATTTTATATCTTATTTCGTTCGACAATATCTTTTGACTGAGAATAATCTTAGTTCAGTGCCAAATGTTTTATTTATAAAAAGATTGAAATTTATATAGTAAAATAAAACAAATTATAGTTTTAAAATAATAGACACTCTTCTTTTGCGTCGTAAGTAAGAACGAACGACGAAAATGACACTTCTTCCTTCACTTTATAATGTAATGTAAATAATGAGGGTGTTTAGAAGACGCGAAACGGCAAAACGAAAATACTAGGTCAAATACATGGTATGAAAGCTGATGAAACGAAATCTTTCTTGGCGAAACGAAACGCACTATGCGAAATTTGAAAACAGTTAAATCTTTAATTGATTTCAAGTTTAAGTTGACAATATGGTTGCTTTATTTTGAAGCATTGAAGCGGGATTTCAAGGTATTTTGATTTTTACATTTGAATAAACTGAAAATTAATAGAGGAAAGGAAGTTAGAAACAGCCTATTAGAATTAAGGAGAGAGAGAGAGAAAGGGTAAAGGAAAGAAAAATTAAAGTGTTGAGAGAGAGAGAGAGAGAGAGAAAGAGGGTAAAGGAAAGAAAAATGAAAGGCGAGAGAGAGAGAGAGGAAGAAAAAGAAAGGAAAGAAAAATGAAAGCGTTGAGAGAGAGAGAGAGAGAGAGAGAGAGAAAGTGTAAAGAAAAGAGAAAAATGAAAGTGGTGAGAGAGAAGAGAGAGAGAGAAAGG
>JAUZSX010000041.1:2317984-2330959 GCA_034780655.1 Idiosepius hallami
ATATATTTGCTTATGTGTGCATCCACATACATGCATGTGTGTGTCAATATACCTATATGGATATTTTATGTGGGATAGTTTTACTTAAGCCTTTGAATAAATGATTAAGCAGGATAAACATCCCTTTCTACCTAATATACATTAAGTTTATTGTCATAATTGATTATATAATAAACAACTACTATTTTTTAGTTCAGTTGTTAAAGGTAATTTTTATAAGGATTCACACTCAAGTACACTTGTTACATTTTAACAAATGTGAAACTATTCCAAAGCTGACTTTAAAAATTCATAACAAACTTGTAAAATGCATATCTTAATTGAAATATAGAAATGAAAATATTTCGCACATAATTAAAATCATTATTTGCAAAAAATGATCTAGTCTAACTATGGAACAATTGCCAATTTAGCTTATTAGCATTCCTTTATAACACTTTATATAGAATTACAGAGTATGGTCCTTTATGCAAACAGACATTATTGTAAACAATGGATATTTCATGTTGACAGACTACTCTTCCGACCAAACTCCCCCTAGCTATGGGCTAAAAAGTGAATCTAGTGTGCTTATAAAAAAACTGTGCTGATGAAAAATATTTATCCAAAATGATTGTTCTTGGCATTTATTAACAATTTGCATACAGCATTCTTTTTATCAACCGGTTCTGCCAGACGCAAACAACATCTGTCTTTTTGGCAAGACTAAAATTGCATATATATACGTCAACCGGCAAAAGTTTACGCATGTGAATACTTCATTTAATCGCATGTAGTTAAATAGCTGAAAAGGTTGATATGCCGTAAAACAAACTAAACTAACAAACAGACTACTTTGCTTCATTCTTATATAAAGAGCAAATATTAGACTAGATCATGTGATAAGTGTATATATGCATACATACACATATTGTAAAAATTACATTTTGAATTTAATTAAAATCTTTTTAGTAATTAAATTCAAAATGTAATTTATACAATATGTGTATGTATGTTTTTACATACATATACAACTCAAAACAAGTGAGTATCAACGTTTTTTTTTGTTTTGTTTTTTGTTTTAGGTCATTTAATGCTGAGAACAATAATTATAACTATAACACCAGGATATATGAGGATTCATACCTTTCCCAAAGGTATTAATCCAAATATGAATGCAGATGAAAGGACTAGGCTTCAAACTCCTGTATTACGATCCTGAAGTTAGACTATCCCAAGTGGACTTCCTTAATAAATAAGTTTTATAACAAATTTAAGGGTACTTCTTTTTTCACTCATAAAAGACCAAATATTTAATTCAAATCTTACTGATAGTAATATTCTTTTATTTTTTTTTAACAGTATATCAACCGTTACTATTAATTGATGATGGAAACAGTTTGGAATAACATCATTCTTTATCAAATCATCAAAACAGTAGTTTCACTATTTAATCCATAGCTCATAGAGTGTTAACCAAAAGTGCACTGAACAGAGTTAAAATTAAAATAATACACAGTTGCCCTAATCAAGAAAGACTAGAATGACAATGACATCCTCTTCCTCCTCATCATCATTATTCCATTTTCAAAACAGTTTTTATTGGGTCAGTGTTACAGCTAGACTACTAGAGATATTAATACTCAATTTGGTTAAGTCTTTCCATTTGATTAAATGTCATTACCCATTTGCATTAAAAACAAAGAAAATAACTATTTTAAAAAAAGGGAATTACAAGCATCAAAAATCAAATAAGATTACTTTTCAAAATTAGGGATTTATCAAATTAATGTTCAAATGACTTGTTTAGAATTGCAACATTAAAATACAAAACTATGATTGATTGAATCTCATGCTAAAATGAGATTTTAATGGACTAAGAAAATTTGATTTCATTGACCAACATTTAAAGACTTTTTATCTTAATTAAAAAAGACCAAAATAATCAATTGATGAATTTACAAGAAATAAAGCTCATTAACTGAAAACATTGGGTCTTTCAATAATCATGCCTTACTTGCAATATCCAACTTGGATTTCTTTGTTTTTTGAACATATTTACATTTAAAATCATTTTTACTGGATTCATTTCTATGAACAAATAATTTTCTGAATCATTTAGACTTATTTTATCTACATTTCAGACAATGTACCAATAGCATTTTTTTTTGCATGTGTACCATAAAACCTAAACTTCACATTGTGTTAATTAAATAACAAAATAAATTTGCAAAGAAAATTACGGAAGAAAATAAGGTAATCAACTGTTATCTTAGTGCATAGAAAAGTATGCTTACTCTTTCACTCAGCTTTGCTTAGTGGCTAATGAATGATTGTTGATAGTAAAAAGTTTAAGTTAACTGCTAGCTGTCAAACTCAAAGTGTGTTGAGTGATGATTTGTTCTCTCTGCCACTTTCTGACTTTGTTTATTATTTTGTGTCATTTTATATTTACAGCAGCCAAATTTTCTTGAATTTCGAAAGCGCAAGTGTGTTCTAGAATGTATAATGTGATCACTGCTACATATGTTGTATTCTAAATGATTTAAAATAGCCTTGAAATTTTCTTTAAGTTCTGCACATTATGTCAAGTTCTTTCAGTCACATGATTTCTTAATTCATTCATAAATTTGATGACTCATGAATGAATCTTTGTGTTGCATCATCAATCACACCACTTACCCCAAAACAAATGACAGTTTATTCTAAACGGTTTTTCATCCTTAAGGAAGTAGCCATTTAATTATGGAAAACCTTAATTTCTCCTTCATTAACATGGGAACCTTTAAGTCAGTTAGAAAAACTTCATAGCATTGCACACTGAACCCGTTTATTTAATCTATAGGACTAGATTGTCTTCATTCTAAAACAAATCAACAGGTACTGATAAAGTATTCATAGTTATTAACTCTTGCAATCAGCAGTAAATCTACAACCTTCAGCCAGGTGACAATTGTAATACTTGAAGAAGGTATAGCCATTTTAGTGATATTAGTTATGAATGCAGGAAGAAAGATCATGCTAGCAATAATTTTGAATGAGGATGGCAAAAATTGTCTTTTATAGAAATTTTATTCTCCACAACTAAGGTTAACTAATTTCAAGAATAGTTGAGATTTTATGTTGTTCCTCCTTATGCACTTGGCTAGTCATAGTGTTCTGTGAGAACAAGAGAGAAAGAAATTCTGGAATTGGTCAAGTACAGAACCTATGTGTCATCTTAGTTCCAAGATGAGACAACAAAAATAAAAGGAAAGACAATATTTAAGGTGTTGGAATGGGTAGTAATGAATATGACCTACATTTCTGGCATTTACTAGACCCCCAAAAATATTAATATTCTTAAAATAGTGTTTTGTTAATAAAAGCAGATTTTATAATTAGGGCTTTTAGTGATATGGGATATAAACAAGGCAACAGCAATTAATGAGCTTAAAATTAGAATTTCCTGGTAAATAAATTTCAGATTAGAAAGTGACTGGTCTTGCCTGAACACATGTAACTCCCTTTATTTTCTTTTTTTCCCCTTTCTTTCTCCCTTTTTATGAATAAAATTTTGAGTGTTTATTTCATTTTTTGATTCACTATGGATATAAAATTAGAACAAAGTAACACACAATGCAAGAGGCAGGTGATAAAAGATGTGGGTCGTTTAACAATGAATTCACAAGGAATAAATGACTACACTTAGTTGATCAGCGCAAGTGACTATTTGAAGGCAAAGCATTCAACCACTCACTCTCTCTCTCTCTCTGTACTTGCTCCTTCCATATCTATAATGGATACTTTTATGAATATATAACTGTATACTCAAGTAAATCAATTAGCCCAAAGCTTAAAGATGAAAATATATTTTATCTATTTTTTTTTGGCAACTTCTACAATGAAATGACTGAAATAAATCAGATCTGAGCTCTGAAGACATGAATTTAAAGTTTGGCATAAAGGATTTTTATTTATAAGAATTACAAGTTCAGTATACTGGGCTCTAAATTGGGTCTGAAATACTCATATTTATGAGTAATTTTTTAAAGTGACGACTAACAATAATAAAATACTTTTTGGCAAGTGTTTTTTTTTTAACCAACAATCTTCCAAATACTAAGTCAAAAAATGTCTTTTCAACCTTTATTTATTTATTTTTTTAATTGAGCAAAGTCAAATTATTTAAACAATAAAAGGTTTAATAGACCAGAATTTATTTAATATCTGCTGTATTTGTTAAACAAATTTATTTAATATCTGCTGTATTTGTTAAACAAATTTATTTAATATCTGCTGTATTTGTTAAACAAATATAGTAGATTTACAATTCCAACAATGGCTTCTAATCTATGGTTTCTAGCTTAAAGAATAGAAAATGATTTCCAACCTGAGTGAAACTTTTTAAGAATATATTATTATGCTGCAATAATAAAACTATACTGAATAGAATATTCAAATCATTGAATATTAAATATTCAAATTATTTGAATATCTATTTTTTTTTTGGAGGAGGAGGAGGAAATTCTTCAGCATTAGAGCACATTTGGAATTGTTATTTTGTTTCATCAATTACATGTTGGAAATAGTTTTTCAGCAGAATTGAATTTTCTTTTTTCTTTTTTAGAAATGAATAATAACAGTCAATATAGAATTAAAACCATAGCAAGAAAAGAAAAAGAATGTAAAACTTATATTTTTCCCAACTGAACATCTTTAAAAAAAACTTATTGTTGCGATTATTACATCCAACTCGTTAATATTCCAAGGGCACTTCAGATAGTTTTGAATTTTTAAAGGAAATGTCATCGAATCAAACTATATTGCCTATTGATCTGTGTAGGTTTTAAAATCAAACACAATGTAACAATACAGGTTTTAACGAATCAAATAACACAATACTCACAGTGGATATCTATCCACAATCAAATGATTTAGCCACAAAGTTTACACTCAGCACAATAGCAAGTATATAAATATTACAAAATTTGACTCATCTATTACATAATGATAGCTATTAGGAAAAAGTAGGTAATAAATTGTTGAATAATGATTTTAAGTACATAAATATGTTAAGCTTAAAAACTACAATAATGAACTGGATAACTTAATTCAAAATAAATAGGTTTTTTCCACTTGACCATATAGCAATATCCTGCTCAATGATAGGTGCTATATTTAATTGAACTGCCTATTTCTATAGTACAATATTGCCAATTTCAAATATACATCAGGAGAAATTGATAAGGTTAAACAAGCCTACTTCCAACCAATAAAAATATTAAAAAGTTTAAAAGTTTTTAAAAAAAATTATTATAATTAACTAGTTAACTAACAATAGTTTTGTTTTTGTTATCTGAAAGAAACCAAAAAAACTATGTAAAAATTGATATATTTCAATTAATTAAAATCTCAGTCTTCAGTTAAAAATACTTAGTAATTGATAAAAAAAAGAACTCTCCAAAGACAAAATAATTAAAACAAAGTATCTTACCGATTTTCCCGTTCTTCATGCTGCATGAGTAGATTTGTGTAATAATTTTCCAAAGTCACCTTTGCTTTGGTGACCTTGTCGACCGTATGACTACTGATCTGAATTTGTTCTCCCACTGTGGCCATTTTGGAGTGGTGACTCTGAGGGAAGAAATATAGATATTTATTTTGATTTCAATAGAAAGATTGAAGGAAAAAAAAAAAAGATTTATAACTGAAAAATTCAAAATGTTTCAAATTTGCTTTACTAAAAAGTAGCAGACATTCAAATTTTCAACAAAACATTAAGTTTTAAGTTCTGAAATACCCATTTAAATTATGAAAGATTAAAATGAATCCACAAATAGGCTGTGTGCAACTTTGTAAAAGAATCAATCAGACATATTAATAAGAAGTGAATTTTTCTTTTTGATATTTTCAATTCAATTTTTTCTTGTTTTCTAACAAGAAACTAAGTTGCAGTTAGCTTTGTTTTTGGTCCTCTTTGATCATTTTCAGGGATTTAAATTTTTTATTAGTTACATTCTAGTTTTTAGTGTGTTTTAATCTGATGTGTTTGTATTTTTTGTTGTAGTTATAATGCATTTTTGTTTTGCACATTTTTTGGAGGGGGCGATTCTTGTAAAAGAATTGAATTGAAAAAAAAAAGAAAAATTAAAGTTCTTTTTAATAAAGTATAACTGAATAAAATAATATTGTTATTAATTTACTTTAAACATTCCAACTAAACAAAAACAACTCGCTACATTCACAGACATTTAGAAATATATAAATGGCAAAGAATTTAATTATATTGTTGAAAAACAAATTTGGTGAAGTTCATAGAAAAAAGGTCAAAATATTGAAGCAAAGAGAACTTTGATCCTTAAATAATTCTTTATCCCTTCTCAAACATTTTAGTAAATTTATGAAGAGACATTTCCCTGCAAAAATATTAATAAAGAAAAAATTTTTTTGATAAAATTCAATCTTAAAATGGTCACCCATTGAGAGTATAAAATGTTTGACTTCTTACCTAAACAAATCCTTTCTACATTAGGGAAAATTTTTTAATTGCTTTAGAATATTATCCAGAATATTCAAATTTGAAGCAAAAATGACAATGTAATTCCAGTTATATTTAATGAAGGGTAAATAATATATTTTCTCCTCATCTTATACAAAATAAATTTCATATTTAATTGAATAAATAGAGTAAGGCATCCCCTATAAAACTTCTTGAATGAAAAGAACATTCAATTACCAAAGTTTGAGAAGAATTTTATTGTAAGTTTTATCAAGTCTTTAATATAATTATTTATAAATGTAAGCACTGTAATCCTTTTGTAATCTATGCAGAATAGCCAGACCGACTTTGACTTCTTCCTTTTCGATTATTAAAGAGAAAAATAATCCCAAGTGATATTCTATGCCAAGTGATGGTGAACAAATGCCAAAAGAATTAGGTCTTAATAGAAATATAACCAATGTCTTCAAATGACCAAACTATGTTAATTTCCTTAGCTTTTTGTAAGCTAGCCAAGTTTGTTTATGTTACAAGTTTATAAATAAGGTCAAAGTATTTTGGACTTTTACTTCTTGAAAATAAACAAAGGGAACTGATTGTTTAATTAAAACAACTTTCAATTCATTGGCATTGTTTACATAGTATCACATTCAGTCAATTACCTTTCTCAATTAAAATAGAAAAATTAAATGGATTAAAACAACTTAAAATATGTAATTTGTAATCAGTTTTTTCTTTCAACTCGAGAGAATGAAGAATAAATTCTTAGTTCAACAAATGTAAGATTTATTATGTAATTTAAAATTTATATGCATTGCTACGAGCAATTAAAAATTCTTTTACTGTTTTTGTTTTTTCAATCTAAAATATTTTAAATAATTGTGGAATATTTAGATTGATAACCAAGATCAAATTATTTTTAAAGAGGTTACTTACTCTCTGTTAGCAGGAAAATGGCAGCAAATCAAATACTTATTAAACCCTGTAACTTAGTAATCGAAAATGACAATCAAATTCTAAGTGTCCAGAATAATCTTGATTTTTTTCAAATATAAGCAAAAAAAAAAATCTAATATCTGTTTAACCGCATAGGAAACTTTCAAAATCAATGATTGAACAATAAGTTTCTTAATTTCAGAATGGCGGCAGAGATGTGAATGACAAGCACACTCCAGACACGAAAATCGATCACCTCATGCTTCTGTCTTTGCAGCTCTTCAAATTTAAAAAAATAACTTCAAAAATTAGGTGGCATTACTTTTGGAAAAGCTTTTGTAGATATTTACCAAAAGTTTGAATTCATAACAAATGTAGCCATGGTTGAAACTAAATTAGGTTTAGAAAAAAAAAAAAAAGATTAGAGTGATTTTGCTTCTAATTTTGCTTCCAATTTGAAACTAGATTTCAAGACAGGTTCCACTCATGAAGATTAGTAGAGCACAATTTTTTGCCTTCCCATTCTATCTTGTAGATAACAAAACATGTATGTCAGATCTTGTTAAATAGAAATGTCTTAAACTTACTGAAACTTAATAATAATAATAGCAAAATAATATTAGTCTGGAACTTTCTTTTTAAGAAAAAACAAGAGTAGCCATTTGCTTTTAGTAAAAAGACTACACATGCTAATTTTACTTCAAACTATAATTTTCTGTGTTCTATAGAGAAATGTTAATTAGAATGAACTTGTCAAAAAATAGTGATCAAATAATACTATTACAATTTAACATTAAAAGAAACATTACAAATATTACTATTATTTAGAATCTAAACCTAATCTCTATAAATAAATTAAAACCTACCCCAAAAAGTGTTAAAACCTATGAATTAATCTTTTTCAATTTGTTAATTTTGTTTCATAATATATACATCAGCAACAATATTCCTATTGACAGATTATTCATATCTTAATATGGAAAACAAAATCTATTAAAATAGCAGATTATAAGAAAAATACATTAAAATATGTAGTTGTAATGGTAATGAAGTACAACTGTGAAGAGATGAAGTTTTGGCAGGGAAATAACAAGAAATTATAAAGTCTACTTATGACTGCAATGCACACCCAAAAACAAAGAGTGTGGAGAACAAAAAAAAAGGAAAGGAAAGGTATAGGCACTTATTGATGGAATAAATTGGCTCATTTCCAATTAGGTTAGACAAAAACGAAGCCAAAACTTTTATAACATCCAAGCCATCTATATCTATATATTTATTTAAAACAATGTGACCATTATATAGTCAATTCAGAAATTGATAAGTTTTGATAAGGTTAACAGAATAAATATCTAAATATTCTTTTCAAATGTTTGTTTTAGTTTTACAGCATATCAACCTTTTTAGTTCATGTAAAGCCGACAACGATCATTTTTTGATCAGCATTTCTTTTAATCAATACAGTTTTTTTTTTAAATAATATGATGCGCACTATTTCATCCATGCTGGAGACTATGGGAGCATTCATACCTCTCCCAAGAGATTTATATTAGTCAAACTATGAACAGAAATTAAATGACTGGAACTCAAACTGCTTACCCTCTGTCCCAAGTTGACTTCCCCACTTAGCAAATGTTTTATATAAAATCAAATTATTATTTAGATAACCAAATACCATATTTTTGTTAGCAATTTCTCTTTTAGTTTTTCTCTTGACAAAACACACTTATTGCTTGGTTGGTTTTATTTAAATGGCATATCAATCTTTACAACCAATGGGATTATAGAAGAATAGCCGTACTATTGTTGTGGTGTTAAATAGTTTTATAATTAACGAGAAGAACTCAATAACGGTTGAATGAAATAATATATTCAGAAAAATATATACAGTAGCCAATTGAGTGATATCACTGCTCTACTGAAAGGACAAGGTGAGTTACGACTATCACATCCGAGCTTTCCTTGCTGATGGATGTGAAAACATAAGCTGATGTTCAGAATTAATCCATTATTCATGGACTGTAGGGGTGGCACCCCAACAACTTCTTAACCCATACTTGGTATGCTTAGGATATTCATACCTTTTCCTAGCATATTAGCCAAAGTATGTCCAAGCTTTAAACTAGTGCTCCTGCAAGGACTTATAGGACATAAGAGACAAAACTCCAAAGCATGTGTTAAATGATATTGATTCATATAAATGTTTGTATACTCTCTCACTAGTCAGAAATAGTGTAAATCTAAAATTATACAAACAGTTATGCTAAAATTTGAATATACTTTTCTTCTATTAAGACCCCCACACACACACACACATATATATATATATATATATATATATATGGTAATCTTGAATCTTAATAGATGATGGGCAGCAACAGTGGAGCATTGAAAAACACTTGGGCTCTGGAATCATATTATGAGAGTTCAAATCCCAGTCAAAACCATTACATTCAATTTTAGTTGCCTCGAGCAGATGGAGTACGTTAACTCTGGAGAGCAACTCATCTAGGTGAAAGGTAATACTGAATGCAAAAACCCAGGTATATAGCGCACATAAAAATGGCTTTGCGCCTAACTTAGGTTGGTGCCCGACCAAGTAAATATAATATATATAATATTTACTTGGTAGAGCACCTAACAAAGTTAGGCACAAGGCCATTTTTATGTGCTCTAAATACCTGGGCTTTTATAATTCAGTGTTACCCTTCGCTCAGATGAGTTGCTCTTCCGAGTTAACGAGCCTTATCTGCCTAAGGCAGCTAAAGCGAATGTAATGGTTTTGACTGGGATTTGAACTTGCATAATATGACTCCACAACCCAAGCTTTTTACCAATGCTCCACCGTCGCTGCCCAAAATATAAATGTAAATATAATATGTATATCTGTATAAATATATATATTTATAACACAAAGCATTCTGTTAAAACTAAGTGGTTTCACACCAGTAAATAGATTTATCTACAGCCCATTTGGGAAGTCAGATGTCTTAAAATTGTCTGTGCCACTAAATCCTCTACTTGTGTGTCATGCAGGGAAAAGTGCGCTTCTAGTAAATTCTCACATTTCTTTTTTGCATAGATTCTCCTTCAAGATGGAGATGCTGGTATTAATAATAGTAGACTACTGAATTAATACACAGGTAAAACACTCTTATCTTTTAGTTTTCCATTGCTGTTTGATCAAGATTCTCTTTTTCTTAGTCTTGCTATATATGGGCCATGATAACCTTTTATGCCTGGACCCCACATGGATAGTGCTGACCAACTCTCTCCTACATAACTATTCAGTGCATATCTAATAGTTTTTGTAATTTATGGGATAAGATGTCACAATCCAGACTTTCCAATCTTTATAATTATAAAACACTTAATTTGCCATGAGAAAGGGAGAGGGTGGTGAGATGAAAAATAAAAAATATATGGAGACAAGAATAAAAGTCTGAATAATTCAAGTCAAACTGATTTTTAAACCTGATCTAAAAACTTAAAAAAAAAAAAAAATTGTCATTTATTAACAACAAAGATGAGAATGAAAATCCTATTATAGTAATGTATCTTTGATATTCTCTCGATTGCAAAGTTATTACCGAGAACAAACCTTTCAGAAAAATTGGCTGTATATAGAAATAATATCATTTTCACTACAATTCTAATCCCAGCATCAGTTTAAACTTTCCATGTATCATGCAACAGGTTATAAGTGTTCTTCCTTATTATCATAAAAACAAACCATTTTGTATCTGAATGAAAATTGTGATAATAGACATAATTTCAAAGATTTGTCAAGAGTCATTAATGTAACAATTACTGACTACTCATATACAGAAACTAGCAAGATGAGTCATAGTTTCTAACAGAAAGGAAATTTACTTAATAATTCAAAAATTTGCAATTCAATTTAATGTTGATTTTAGGATATGAAAAAAAATTATCAGTTTATAGGAGTATATTTTCTTTCTAAATATACCAAATAATCATTGACAATATGTGGTATATAGGATACATACTATACCATGAAATAAGCAGGGAGAAATTTTAGCAAAGGAGCATGAAGCGAGTGATATTTAAATAGCAGCATAATTTCTTATTTGATCCAAGTCTGAGACAGTAAATTATATTGTTAGAAAGGACATAAGTCAATTTCTGAACATAAAGAATTTGAACTCTATTGCTAATAACAATTTCTTATATAAATAACTTTTACGTCACCCAAATTTAGAAAATAAATAAAATGACAGAAGAAAAGGAGAAAATAAACATATATATTCTTTTAAAACTAAATTCATTTAATGTCAAAATTTTCATTTAGTTGATTAACCACATGTAGACTGGAGCAGTAAGTTGTGAAAGAAATGTCAGTAAACAATAATAGCTTTATTTTAAGTCAAAAGTACATTTGAACAGAATCCTTACAGGCAAAGTTTTCACAATTTTATATTTAACTCAATTTAATAAAGGTTTTGTGTTTTTTTTTTAAATTTTCTGCCTTATTTTCATAGAAAATGAGCACAATTAAGTGCTTAAAATAGCATATTTTAATAATATTTTTTAAAAGTGCTATGATTTTGTTTTATTATAAGATATTTCAGCACTCAATTTTTACATAATAAAAGTATCTACATCTTCTAACAAAACACTAATGGTGTCATATTAGATTTTATCCAGGGTAGGGATGTAGTGTATCTTGACTGTCTTTTGAGGGGAATTTTATCCTCTGCAGATTATTCTGAAGTGGCTAGAATCAGATTTACTTTCTTTAACTTAATTGTAGCCAAAAGTCTTAATTTGCAATGAATATTGAGAAAAGGTGGCCCTAATAATGCATAAAACTTTTCCTAAGTCCTTAATGTATATTGGAAAGTAAATCAGATAAACACAAAAATTTGAAATTCAATATCCAAGTCTTTCCTCCATGCAATAACTGGGCTCTATAGACAAATTTACCTTTAGTTGAACTTTGATAACTAAATATTTTCATTTACTAGCCAAATAGAAAAGTTACAAGCTAAACCCATGAAATGTTATTTTACTCCAATGTTATGAATAAAACCAATAATTTAAAACTTAGTTACCGTATAAAGAAGTATAATCCATTTCACTTTTAACTACTTTTTCTTCTGCATAAAAAAATTAAATTTTTTTAAACATTTTTTAGTAGCCTTGTTAAAAAAAAAAAGATTATATTGCTCTATATTCTATTGTATTAAACTTTTTATTGTTTAAATGATTTGAGTTTAATTAAAGAAAATAATAAAGGTTGAAAAGATATTTTCACTCAGTATTTTGAAGATTGTCCGTGCAAAAAAAGGCACCAAAAGATAAGGTTTTTTTTATTTTTAGTCACTACTTAGAAAAATCACTTGGAAAAACAAGTGTTTTACTCACAACATACAGCCTTAAATAAGCATTATTCTCTTCGCGTCACTCATTGTCGAGTATGACTGTCCTCCGTCTTGGATCTGTGGACCCTTTCGTGGAGGACGCCTGTGCGTGTTGTCTTTTTAATGTGGGGAGACTGATGCACCTGCAGTCACCACACGACTCCTTGGCAGAGGTTGGCCTTGTTCCAATGGCAC
>JAUZSX010000041.1:2352996-2371905 GCA_034780655.1 Idiosepius hallami
TGAAAAAAAGGAAAATGATTAAATGACCACCTTGCACTCAGAATCATTCGATAAGAGGATCATATTAATGTCTTCTTTTGCCTTGGGTCATTTGGGCCGATATATTGGCCCTTTAGGGTTCAAAGGTTTAATGATGAAAAAAAGGAAAATGATTAAAATTAAGGGGTCTGCAGGGGCCCAAAGCAGGTGCCAAGGTGGAGCATTGGTAAAAGCTCAGGCTCTGGAATCAAATTACATGAGTTCAAATCCCTGTGAAAACCATTGCATCTACCTTTGCCCACCTTGAGCAGATAGACTCTTTAATTTGGAGGAGTATTTGATCTGATTTCAAAAGCCTATAAATGGTCCTCCAGTTTGGAAGTGGAGCATAGGGCTAGCAACTCATTCTTGTAAAAATAAGTATGCTACGGAAACAGCAAAATAATAAATTTGCTGCCCAAAAACACCACTTTGTGTAACGGTTGATGATGAGGGTCCCAAAGAACAGCCAGTAAGATATTATTACTTGGTGAGCACCAACCCAAGTTTTGCACAAGGCCATTTTTATGTGCTGTTATACGGGCTTTTTACATTCAGTGTTACCTTTCATCTAGATGAGCTGCTCACCAAGTTAACGAGCCCCATCTGCCCAAGGCTGCTAAGAATGAGAATAGAGTTGAGCAGTGGTGTTTGAAGAGCCAATGACAATGCTTTGGCTGATAGAAGTTTGAGGGTTCAATCTTGGTGCGCAGCTAAAATGCATCAAATCAGTTTTTGAATAGAACATATTCAAAAACAAAAAAAAAGGGCAGCGAAGTTGGAGCATTGGTAAAAGTTTGGGCTCGGAAATCGTATTACGCGAGTTCAAATCCCAGTCAAAACCATTGCACTTTCCTTTAGTTGCCTCAGGCAGATGGGGATGGTTAACTCAGGAGAGCAGCTCATCTAGGTGAAGGGTAACATTGAATGTAAAAAGCCCGGGTAAGAGCACGTAAAAATGGCCTTGTGTCAAACTTGGGTTGATGCTCACCAAGTTAATATAATATTAGGGTCAAAATGGGATTGCACCGGTTGTAAGACAGCAATTTGATTGCTTAGGGTTAGGGTTTAGGGCTTAGGTTTAGGGTTTGGTGCTAAGTGGCTAAGCACGGCACATTAATCACTAGACGTTTAATTAAATGTTTTTTTTTTCTTTTCAACACGTAGACGCTTTATCACTCCGAGAATTTTAATCACTTGGGAATTTCTCAGTGTTTAAACGGTCTTTACCGAGTATATTTTCTCTTATCTTTTTTTCAACACATTATTTGTCCATTTTTTGGAATCCTTTACGATGATGATTTTACTTATGTTTGTGAATAAGAATCAGAATAAAGAGAATTTTACTTTAGAGAAGTTAGTGTGAGTGTGGTCCCAGTGGTCCCCTAAACACAGTTCTGTATTATCAAAAATATAACTAACTTGTACTTCAGTTAACATGTAGAACCGTGTTTAGAAGACCTTAAACTCTGCTGAAGTGCTCTCTGTGTGCTGCTGACTGCTGAGTGTTTTGAACAGAGGCCACCGAGATAATTCTCGGACGTCTGAACCCACTAAAGTTACATTCTCTTTGAGTGCAAGGTCGACGCCATTTTTTACCAGACTATCTTGGTTTATGTTCTGGTTATTCTTTGTCTCCAAAAGATACTAAAATATTTATTTCCAGTTATACGAGACTAAAATCAATAATAATCAGTTTATTTATTAAATCGATCTAACAAAAATGACCCCCACCACCACACATACCCCTAAACAAAAATACAAAATTACTTATCAAAATGATAAAATTTCAGTAAAAAAAAAAAAAATTCTAATCATTCGTAGTGGTTGTTGGTGGGTCGGGTCGGAAGGTGTGGTGGTGGTGGTCAGTCGGCAGTCCACTGTCCAGTCAGTTGGGAATGTTTTTATTTTTATTTATTTATTTGACTTATGTTTCTAGCCTGGGTGGGGGGAAGGTGACATAAGTCGACGTTGTTGTTTGTCTGGTCCTGGTCCAGGCAGTCAGACTTCGGAATCTTAGAACGCGAGTTCCATTTTACGTTGACATGTAGACTAATAATACCCTTGGGAAATGTATGCATCCCAATATTTCCTCTAGCTATGGATTAAATAATCTAATCGAAAAATATGTGTATAAAGTAATATTAATTTTTAAAAAATAAAAAAATAATTGTTCTAGGCATTAAAATGACCTAAAATATGCCGTTAAGCTCAAAACAAAAAAGCCTGGGTGGGTGGGAATTCAATTGTTAGTTGTTTCTACCTGACCATAAAGACTTTTTTATTAATAAAAAAGTACAGTTTGTAAAGTAATTTTTGTAGTTTGTAGTAGTTCGTAGAAATTGACAGTGAACAGAAGAAATTGAGGGGGATATCGGCCAGTGTGTGTGTGTGTGTGTTCCAGCAACTAGTCGCTCATGGATGGAGACGAAAACAAACAAACACTTAATAGTGAGGAAAACAATATATTTTTACCTTAATGCTGGCTGGTCATGGTCACATTCGTTGTTACTCGACCCGTATTCGACCCATTCCAAAAAGGTTGCTCTGAACTGCAGTAGATATCCATTATTTTTTTGTAGTTGAATTTTAGTGAGCTTTCAAAATATTTTTCGTAACTGGCACAGATCCTGAACGCTGCTACTATTTATAGACGGCGCTAGAACCAGTGCAAAATTTGCATATGCAAATTTCGGCAATTTTTCCAACAAAGAATTAACATTTGTAACCATCTGATATAATAATAATCCAGTGAAAGTAAATAATTTACTTTCACTCTGTTAATCTAACATGAGTAATTGTGTCAATTTGAATGTATCTATCCAAGGGAAAGTCTAATCCTGGCCTTCCATACAACAAACAGACATTCATTACTAAAAGACTGAAAAAGTTATCTGATTTTATAAAGTGTCTTTCAATTACTTATTGTAATAGTTGCAAAGTAAATCTTGTACATTTTATCATTTTTCGTTTTTTATCCTGTTACTTATAAACCCTGTGTATTGCTTTATTGCAGCTCACTATTTTTTTAATTTTTTTAAAAATTTCTATAAGATGCAGAGAAGTTAAATTTGGTACACTGGAAGAGCATTACAAGAAAATAGAAAAATTAACATAACTTTCAAAATACTTGTTCAAATTCCACAAAAGTGGGAGAAATAAGGCTCCTTGTGATGTTCTTCCAGTGTACCAAATTTCACTTCTCTGTGTTTTATAGAAATTTCAAATTATAAAAATAGTGAGCTGCAATAAAGCAATACACAGGGTTTATATGAATGTATTTCTAGACTAATTAAATTGTAGCACAGAAGGACATTTATGTAGGATGGTTAAAGAGTGTATCATACAGGTGGGATACACAGTGTACTAGGTTATATGTACTACTTGCTCATAGGAAAGCTTATGATAAATTGAAAAACAAGGAGGTAAATTAATAATTTAGTAAAAACAAATTTTGGTTAATAGTTTAGTACTACACATTGCTCACAAACATGCTAAAAAGCATTATTTACCCTGCCAACAAATCCACCTATGTCAGTTTGTAAGTTACATGACAAACCACCATATTTAAACAAAGCAACACACACAACAAAATTCAACCTAATCATAGTAACATCTATACTACTTAATATCAAATCTAGTTAGTGTGAATTTGCAGGCATATTAAAGGGCAGTTCAAAAAGTAATGCCCCTGATCCACTTCCAGTTATCGGATCTAGACAAAATTTTGCATCTACAATGATATATATCTCTTTCGGTGTTATAACTCTGAACTAATTGTAGTTTTTGATTTACAGGGGTTTGAATAGAGTCAGGAAATGGATTCAGAGCTTCTTTAGTGTTGCACTGGCGTTAGTTTTTTTGTATCAGAAAGCACGCACACCACAGGAGACTTTTGATGAAATGAAAGAAATGTATGGTAATAATGCCTCCTGCATCATAGGACATTTGGGAATTCAAACATTGCTAGAAATCTGTGGAAAACACCTCCAAGAACTGGTTGTCCCCATTCTGCCATTGATGAGGCATCTGTTGGTTAAGACTGCAAGATCAAGATGTGACTATTTGCCCAAGGTCATGGTTAGAGTCAATAGCCACTATCATTCATGACCATTTGCATATGCATAAGGTACCTGCCAGATAGATAATAGATTTGCAGGTTGCTGACACTTTTTCATAAGCAAGAACGCGCAGAGTGTTCAAGGATAAATTTAGAAATGTGTCAAGAAGATTAGTTGTTTTTTAAAAAGACTGACGGAGGATGAATCTGGGTCTCCCCCTCTGATCCATACACCAAAGTCAATGTGGTAAAAGTAATTAGTCTTAAAACCTCTAAAGAAGGCAAAGGTGCATCCTTTTGCTGTCAAAATCATGCCAACAGTCTTCTAGAACCAGGACAGAGTAGTGATGATAGATTTCCTGGCAAAGAGTACCACAATTATAGTTGGCTATTGTGACACAGGTCCAGTGGAACCAGTGGCATAATGGATAAAACCATGGAGTTCCTGCAGTTCTAAGAATTGAACACTAAATAACAGTTTTTGATAGAATTATTGAAACAAGAGGCAAGTTTTGTTCTGAGATTACAATTTATAGTCTGGTGGCGTCACGCATTAACCCCACCCCCCACAAGTATCTTGGACTTCAGCTTTTTATAGAGATTGATAAAGTCCATAATGGAGATCCCAATATAACTAAGTGAGCATTATTTGAAAGCAAAGGCAGTAATTACTAAGAATACATTTCTAAGGCTGAACACCCCTAAGCAATATTGGTTAATAAAACAAAAGCAGACTACTCCAATAGTTTGAAAAAAGGGTAAAGTTTGAAATTCTATGAAGACTCCCAATTACGACAAGAAGGTTCCTGAGTTCGATCACCTCAAGAAGGGCAAAGGGTTTATCAGCCAAAACATTGTAAAGAGGTAACAATGATGAGGATGAGGTCAACAGTTAAAAAATAAATCTAAAAATTATCAAGCCTCATTTCAAAGATTGTGAATTTAAAGAAATTATCAAGTCTAATCTCATGTCTTTAATTGATTTTCTAATAATAATAAACTTTTAAAAAATCAAATGTTAGAACATTGGTCTCATCAAACTGTTTTCAATACTGTGAAATTTAGAAAGAACATTATCAAACATTAGTGGTAAAGCAAGGTCTCTGATCGATTTGTGAGACAAATTGTTTTGAATATTCCAGCTCAGCAGGATTTTTAAAAAAAATATATAATTTTGTTCTCAAATTTCTTAAACTAACAATAGATATCATCAAAGTCATTCAGTCTTATGTTTAAATTTCAGCTTCTATGTTTATACATCTTTTTCGGGTATTACTAGAACACAGGAATCTACATTTCCAACTCAAGGGTCAAACTGCAAAGTTGAGCTGACTCTCACTGGTGTCTGAGTATTAGGCACATATCAAATTGTCATGTGACTTTTTATGTTTGTTAATACAAATGGAGGGCGAAGGAAACAAAGTGCCAGTCACCGTGTATGTCTTTTTTGGGTGGTCATTGTTGCGTGACAGTCACACACACACACACTCACTTGGCTCACATTGCTTCCACTGAAAAAAAAAAATTAACATTTTTCTGGCAAAGATTAAAACTGTTTTACACAAGATAGACAAGACCATAATTTGGAAATTGAAAGAAACTAATGGAAAAAATAACCGTAATACTATTTTTCTATTTTCTCATATCACAAAGTTTTATTTTTTGTTATTGAGTGGCTCAGAAAAATATGAATTAAACAAATTTAATTAAAATCCAAGTGGTTTTCCTTTATTCTAAATCTGTCAATAATCAATCTAAATGGATTGAATGCGATTGATCCACTCCATAGTTTTCCAATCCTTTGACGCGACACCCCACCCTTTTCGTATTGATAACAACAATAAAAATGTCAAGTTATTCAATTTGTTTCATGGCAACAAACAGGTTTTTGTTTCCTATGAAAATATTAATAGTTTGGACCCATAAAAAAATAAGACAATTTTCCCCCTATGCACAAAAACAGTTGAAATGTTGGATTTCAATAAAAACATCAGTAATACTGTCTGTCCATCTGACCACTTGAAAAGTTGTTTAAAATCAAAAGTGTGTGTAAAAGACAAAACAATTGAACACTGTTAAGGTTAATGTTTGTTGTTGTCACTGTCCAAAAACTATTATTTGCTATCTGTGTGTGGTGTTTTGGTGTATGACATTTAAAAGCAATTGATCATTCAGATTTCTTTACCTGGTTTGATTACAAAATATAAGGAGTTCATTCTGCAGTGTGCAGTTAGTAGTAGTGGTGACTGGTGGTGATAGTGTTGTTGTGGTGCAGTGGTACTGACTTCTACTGCTGCTGCTGCTGTGCAATCATGTAATCTGTGCACTCATTTCTTCGTGTGTAGTGTAGTGTACACTAAACATCCAAAAAACACCCATTAGTGAATTAAAAATAAAAATGGTCTAAGATACAAAGAAACAATAATGTTTATTTCGAATAAAAAATAAACAATAGTTGAATAACACAAAGAAAAAAAATCAATTTAATGATTTAGGTGAATTAAAAAAAATAATAATAATAATTATTATTGTGCTTACTCCTCAATTGTTGTTGAACTAAAATATAGTTTCTGGTGTTTGTATTTGTGTCATTGTCTGTATTTTCCTTTTTTTGCGATAACTTGTTTTGAAACTGTAAATTGAAATATCTTACTATGCATTTTTTCTACTATAATTTTACAGCCGAAGAAGTAAGAGAGTTAAAATTTATCAAGAAAGAGACAATACTAAACTCTTGTCCTTCCGTCCTTACAAAAAAAATAATTTTTTTCTTCAACTTATTGTTCCATACATTCACCACCCCATTTTAAAAAATACACACAAAAAAAAATGCATCAATTGCAGTTAAAGGCACTGCTGGAAATGCCCTCCATACCCATTAAGAATTTTAACAGCACAAACACGGCAACTTTTCGGACCCCCTGTAGTTTGGATTTTTTTAAAAAAAAGAAAAAGTTTTAGTTTTTGAATAAACATCCTGTTTTGTGCACAGTTAACACACCACATAATTTCCACTGTGAGAGACGACGCAATCATGAACAGCTATTTAATGCGCTCTCAGTTGTGTTTAGTGCGGTCGATTTGCGTCAACCAAGTGAGAGAGCAATTGACAAAGAAGACCGTTGAAGACCGACCAACCGGGCAATAAATTATCGACTGACGGAGTCTCACCTCCTACTTCTCTGGCTTCTGTTCGTTCATAAAAATTGTGACATTAAGAGAATTTCCTTTATTCCGAAAACACTAAGAGAACGAAAAATATTATTTGTAATTTTCAAAAATATTTTATCATTCTCATTGTTTGTAATAACTATACAATTAAAATCTTAAAGATAAAATTAAACAAGTTTATGGTTTTGCTTGGAAGAAAGTTTCATTTCATTTATTATTATTATTATTATTTATTTACAGATTGATCAAGTCCATCCGCCCGGGCGGGTCACCACACTTACTCACCTTATCAAACAGAACAGTAGCAGTTAGTAAACAGTAAAGTGAAAGTGATGTAACAGAACAACGTAAACGAACAATACAAAGATTTTATCCCACTCAGCCGGAGATGTGATATTTAAATATATCATGAACCAATTAATTCGAATGAATTAATTCAATAACGTGATGTGTCGTGTCGTGTACAGTAAAAAAAAATCGCTCATCCATCAATCATCATCATTCGCACACGCGCGTTCACTCACACAAAATAATCTATTAATTAGATAATGATTATTAATGTAATCAATGATAAAGAATAAAGTAAGCCGTAACATTTACAAACAATACACAATTTTTCGGACTTTTGTTCTCATACTGATGAAGACTGTAAACAGTCATAACATTTCGGTTGATAACCACTAATCGAATCTATTTCTTAGCTGCTCTGGGCGTTTCGTGTTAAGTTTAAATTTACAAGGTTACGTTTATGGTTGTTTACATTCAAAACAAAATTTAGCCATTTTTATCAGAAAAAAGTGCAAGCAAATCAAGAAAGTAACTTAACAAAATCAAAAAATTATTAAGTTTAGATGGAAACAGTAGTAAATATTAACGCATTTGGTTAAATAATTTAATTTTTTTTTGTAAAATGAAAATTACAGAAATAAACAAAAAAGGGAGAAAAAAAATGAAAGCTAGAGGAAACATTTTATTTTTTTTTTAAATTAAATCTGCACAAGTGGAACTTTTTTGACACGGGGTGGTGGCAAGAATATGTCAGTAAAGAACCCAAATAATTTATTTTAAATCTAAGCTTGATAAAAAAAAAGGTTTTCTTCAATCTATTGATTCATCTTAGCAATTAAATACAGACGGAAACAGTTAAAGTTTTTAGTGTAAAGGAAACCAAAATGGAAATAAGATAATTAAAATATAGAAATAGCCAAAATCTTAATGAACAAAAATTAAATGTTGAAAAAAACAAACAAGGAACTTAATGGAATTAAACAATAATGATGGAAATGGAGCAAGAACAGAAATGAATGGGAAAAAGAATGAATGAATGGTGGAATTGATAGATAAATGTTTTGTTTTGCATTGTTATTTTTCAAACAATAGGACGGAAAAGAATTAAATGATTCAAAAGTTGGTGCTTATATATATATATATATAATGTAATGTCAATAAATGTCAAATGTCAAACAAAAACGTCTGCTTTCTTTCTTTTCTCTATGTCCTCGAAACGTTTATAGTTAGATTCATTCAAAATAAATAATTAATAAATAATAAAACAAAAACAGTCGTGTAAAGACAATATTACGAAATGTGAAAAAATACTATTTTAATAAAAAAAGGAAATCGAAAAAGAATT
This sequence comes from Idiosepius hallami, assembly GCA_034780655.1. NCBI lineage: Eukaryota > Metazoa > Mollusca > Cephalopoda > Idiosepiidae > Idiosepius > Idiosepius hallami. The sequence continues at coordinate 2,361,879 of JAUZSX010000041.1, forward strand.
GACTGGTTTTTAATTATCATTGAATAATAATCGAAACAAAAATTCATTCATTTTACAAGTGACGAAAATTTGAAAAAAAAATACTAAATCTTCTAGTTTAGCGTTGTACTTTCGTAATGTCGTAAAACAGTTTAGTGTCGTAAACATTTCTTGTGATAACCAAAAATAATATTATTTATATATCAATTATGAAAAAAAAAACCGTTATAAAATTCATTCTTCTCGTAAAATTTCATATTGATTAATTTATTACCTGATTTTCGATAGATTTTTTTAAGGGAGAAGGTCCTTTCCTTTACTTCATTTTCACAAACACGACACTAAAACTACTTTCTGACGTTACAACGCGAAACTAGAGTAACATTTCCTTTAATATATCGATTTTTATTAGTAAAATGAAATAGATCATAAAAATAAAACTCTGCATTCTCAATAAGTAGTAAATAAAATCGGTTTTAATGACAATGATTGAATGAATGTAGCATTAAAAGGTGGGAGTTTACAATTAAAATTGTGTGCAAGAAGACGCACACATACCAACCAACAACCACTCATTTAACACCCAGTGGATGATACGTAGAAGTCAAAATTAAGTTTAATAATCAAATATTATATATTTTTTAAAAAGTTCGAATGTGTTCAATTTTTTTTTAATAATTACTGGTCAATTAAATAAAACGATTTATCCGGAGACTAAACTTTGGGTTAAAAGAGTGGCTGAGAGTCTGTGTGTGTTCACGACAATATTAACATAAACAGTTGTTTAATGTTGCCGTAAAAAAAACAGGTTCCGTTCTGTCGAATCTACGTTTTTTTCTTCTTTTAACTTAAATAATTTAAATCATAATTAAGTTAAAAATTATTTCTAAATAGAATTTTATAATCACATTTTGATTGAAATAGCTATTAAAAAATAAAACAAAAATAAAGAGAAAGAGAACGTATAAAAAGAAAGAGTGTTTTTTTAAGACGGTTCTAAAGAAATATTAACACCGTTAAGAAGACAAATTAAATCTTTTATATATAGTTTTATATATTAATCAAAATAACTGCTGGTTAATTTAAAATAAACTTTTGAATAAAGCAAAGTAAATAAACCACCGTTAGGAATTATAGACAAAAACATAAATAATATGATTATTTAGAAGCATAATATTTAATAACTGGATTGTTATGTGCTCTCTTCTTGGTGAGTCTTCCTGAGCCAAGATTAAAAATTTGATAGTGTTAAAAATCTGAACATAAACAGAAAAGAAAACCCAGTCACCTTAAATATCATTTGCTCCAATATTATATGTTTTAAAGCCTCCTACACCAAGAAAAAAAAGTTTTGACATATTTATAATGTTAGTGGCTATCTGTAACGGAAAAAGTCGGTCAATAGATTTCTTTTATCAAACGTTATAGCATTTGCATAAAATTTTCTAATGATTAATCTTGATTGATTAAAAATATTATTTTTTGCAGCAGCAGAGAGAGCACGTAATGTGTATCTTGAAAATAAATACATTTATGAATAAAATAGATTTTGTGTTAATGTTTGAATAGAATAATATATGGCTTTAAACATTATAATTTTTTTTCAGTTCCTTAATTAATTACAAAGTAGTTTTTTTTTTAAATCCTAATCATAAGGGCGTTTTGTGTTGTTGTACGTTGGTTGTTAATCAAAAAACCAAGACTTAAATAGAGTAAATAGAAACTGAAAATAGAAAATCCAAAATAAAAATTTAACACGTGCCCTTTCATAGTTTATTTTTATGCTTTCTTTATCTTTTTCTTATTGTTGTGTTTTATCTGTATTTTCAAATTGTTTAAAAATATATTTGGGGGCCTATTTATTCAGGGAGGATATTTAAATTTAAAATCTAATAATAACAACTAGTAACTTTAAAAAAGGGGGTCGAATATAAAGTTTAATGATAATTTAAAAACATAGTTAATTTTAAAATTGAATTGTATTTCAAATCAAACACAAAAAATTAAACGATATATTTTTTTAAAGCGTTTTTTAATAGGTGCGTAGAGAGGGGTAGGTAGTAAAACTAAGAAAAAGTTTTCTATACTTTTTTTTACAAAAGAATAAAATGTAAAGTGACTTTACCAAAGTGACTTTAGTAATGACAGTGAAATAAGTGGTTTTGGTTGGTATGTGTGTGTGTGTGTGTGTGTGTGTGTGTGACTGACTGTGGTGTGACTAAGAAGAAATCAATAAAATCAATGATCAACTGGTTTTAGAAAATACTCTTAAATCGACATTCACAAGCAAAAAACAGGTTGATTGTTGAAGTTGAAAAAATCTCTTTTTGAAAGGCTTAATCATTTTCATATATTTAGTTGTTCAGTTATAAAAATACCGTCCTTATTCCGAATAACCAGGCTCAAATAATTCAAGAGATTTAGGGGGAAAATGACGATTAAAAAAATAGCTAATAATTGAAAGTGAAGTCTTCTTTTAAATGAGATTATTCGTCACAACGGACTAGATGTTTTTTTTTTACTGTTAATGAAAAGAATAACTTTAAAAAATATTTAATTTATTTAAATAAATTTCTTGGAATTTTAAAGCATAAACAGATAATTAAGCTTTTAAAAAAATCGACTTTTTTTTTTGGAATTTCAGAAATAAAGTAAATTGAAGTCAAATGGAAATTTGTCACCTCATCCTCTTTATTTTATTTAAAGTGGGTTGATGTTTGTGAAAATTCACCCTTTTTACCATTATTATCAGTTACTAAAGTTAAAGGTCTATCGCATAGAAAAAGAAATTAGACATTCTTTTACAAAACTTTATAGGGTTTTGTTAATGTCAGAAGTTCCACAAATTTAAATAAAAGAAAAATGCATCCACCACACGCACCTACCTTTGACGCAACACCCCACCCTTTTCGTATTGATAAAAAATAATTTATTAAAAATTTGAAAACTTGTTGACGTTCTCTATAAGATTTAATTATCTTCTTACTTATAATATCTCACACACACACACAAACAAAAGCAAGCATGAAGCCTATTTTTTTTAGTAACTAAAGTTATAAGCCTGAAATAAATTACGATTTTCAAGTGAATCCCATACTTTACTTTACTTAGCCACATAATAAACATTCTATTAATGTCGCCGAATTGAATAAAACATAAAATAATGACGACGATTACTATTTATTAAATACGGATTGACTTATCATATGGATGGACAGTTTTAGTTGAATTGAAAAGGTTAATCTTTTATCATTAAGTTCAAAAACATCAAGAAGAAAGATAACATTTTCGTTCATTTTTTTATTTCATTCTAGAAAAATAAAAAAAAAAGCTCGTAGCAGTTACTAGAAAATAAATTATGAAAAAAACTAATAATAGTCAACAAATAATATCCCTTCGGGCCATCCATAGCAAGCATCAACAAATAAAGAAAATGTTTTCCTTTTAAAACTTACACACACACATATATTTAATTTATTTATATCACACGATGATACACAGAGCAAGCACAGCTTTCAGGTTTTATTATAATAATGTATAATATATTACGAACAGAAATACAACTACAGTTGAATAAAAAAAACACTACCCTCGTTGTTTATAATGATAATAATAATAATTAAAAATATCAACACTTTTACTTTAGTTAAGTCTTTAAAATAACCGGCATTTAACAATTAAATACTAAATTAAAAGCTGCAAGACAATGAAGGAAGCATAGTAGTTTTATTGTTTTGGTTTAGTTTCAAGGGTTATTTTTAAGCACAATTCATTGTAAAATTAATTTTTACCATTGTTTTGCTAGAAAAATAAAGGGGTTGGGGTGGTCTTGAGTTTTTATGATTAATAAAAATAAACTAACAACAATCAGACATCGATGAAATATCACATTTAAAAATCAGGCAAGAAAATTAGATTGCACAAAAAATAGAGAATCCAGTTTTTTGTATTTAAAAACTCCTATTAAACACCGATCCCTCATTTTTAACCATTTTATTTTATTTTATTTTATTTTTTTTTTTTTTCAAGTTGTAATCTGTTTAAACAATGAAATCCTAAGTGTTTATTTGTTTTCTAATTAAGGTTGTTCAATTATTGCTTTACTATGCGTATATATATAGTATTTACTTACCCTGGCCCTCAGGAGTTTATTCTTGAGTCTCCAAATTGCAGCAGTTTAACGGTAAACACCTTAAGATATTTTTCCTCCACTTCGGAAAAAAAAAGAGAGAGTGGGATGGGAATCCTTGTCTAGGACAGGACAGTTAGAAAAGAAACAGAATTTTTAACAAAAAAAACTATGAAATAAAGGTAGGTATATTAATTGTGGTGCTTTCTTTTTTTGCAGATCTAGTTAAAGTTTTACATGTGTGTATGATGTAACTTTATACCTAAAGAGAGAATCGATGGTAAAGATGTGGCTCTAAAGCAGGGCTTCTTATGAAATGCCACTGCCTTTTTTTTTCTTATTTTACTTTTCTTTTCTTAAACTGAACTGCCCTATTCTTTTCTGTTTCTGTTCGGTACAGACAGTAATAACTAAACTACTACAGCGACGACGAGCGCCGCAGCCTTGTTACTATATGATTAGCTTGCTGCTGCTGCTGCTAATTGTAAAGGTATAAAGAGGTAGGAAAGGAGGAGAGTAGGTAAAAGATAAGATAAACAGAGTGGTTGCGAGTGAGTAGAGGTCACAGGAGAATGTATACTGAGAAATAGAGGGGGTTACAAAACATATAAGGGCACACAACACGGTTAGACATATATAATAATAGTAGAGTAGAATATTAGAGGGGTTTTCATAGGAAGTTTTACATCAAATAAATACCGCGAAAACGTGACTAAAGTAATTGAAAAACAAAAAAACGAAAGGTTGATGTTAAAAAAACAACAACGTACACAAGCCAAGAACAAACCATTATATTTTTAAGGAAATAGAGAGAACAAAAAAGACAAAAATAAAACCTATTAAAGGTGTTATAAGACGGTCGGTATTATTAGACAGACAGCCACAGAATAACCACAAATCAGAAAAAAAAATTACCACATAAACACTGGGAACACGAAACACCCAAAACAACACCAACAACACCACCACAAACAGAAACGAAGAAATAAAGTAAAATTAATTATTTGTTATGACAGGCTTTTAAAAAATGAATTGGTTGATTCGAAAAGCAATCTTAAAATATATTTTGGAAATGTTAAATTTTAAAAGAAAACCAAAAAGTACCATCAAACACACAGTTAAGGAGGAGCAGTCAGTAGTAGTGAGTGAGTGAGTGTGTTGTGTCTGTGTGGATGATATGGGATTGATGCAGATGCACACTTTTTGTGCAGTCCAGTGTCCAGTGAGTTTAGTGCAAAAATTAAATAAATAAAAATAACTAATTACAGGTTTTAAAAAATAAAGCAAAAAAATAATCGAATTAACTTTAAGAAAAAAAAATTCATTCGACTTTAATCAAATGAACAAAACAACAACAAACAAATGTGGTACCACCACCACCACCACAAAAAAGCAGACACCACCACCACAGTACCAACCTTTTCTTTGGATTCTTATAAAATTTAAAACAAACTTTTTAGTGTCGCTTCGAAAAGTTAAAACTCAAATTGGATTCGAAAAAGAAAGAATGAAAAACTGTCGAATTAAATAATCCATTTATTGCTTAAAAACATTTAAGTGTTGTTGGAATGCACAAAATACCACAAGGAAAAAGTTGGTATTTATTGTTGTTGCTAGGATTTTTTATTGTAAAAGTAAGGAATTAATCCCAAATATTCACAATAAATTTATTTTAAGATTTTTAAAATAAAAGAAAGTGCAATATGTCAATAATTTATGTTAAAAATTGAAAGGGATTTTTTTTTTCAATTTACATCAAGTCCAGCAGCAGCACAGAGAGCACACGCACACACACACCGCATGAATGATGCGAAAACGGCCGGTCAGCCAGACTGGTACCCGCACTCACTACCGCACCCACCCGGCATGGGAGCCAGCAGAACCAACAACTTAGGGCGCACACTCACACTAGTGCAAAGAGCACACGACGACCAACCAATAGTGGACCACAACCACAACGGCGGGCAGAGCGGGCACTGACAGTGTTTTTGGCAGCAGCAGCAACCAACATACACTTAGACAGAGAGCATCTTTGAGCTCGTCATCATCAAATAATTATTTACATAGAAAATAAATTTAAATAACGGGAGACTTATTGATGATAAAAAGACAATAACCCCCCCCCCTGTGCATGCATGTTCACTTTCCTTAGAAATATATAGGAAAAAATGTAAACGAGAAAGGTTGAAAAAAATAGTGTCATAAAAGGTGTATGGTGTTTGTTGTATTTCACCACTACCACTCACCAACCACCACCAACCATTTACACTCAGCACCAGCACCACACCACACCACAAACACCACCCGCTTTGTGATTAGTTTTAAGTTATCGCCTTTTTTTAAAAAGAGGTATTTGTGTAAATAAAAAATTAACTTATTAAATCCCAGTATTTTTTTTTTTTTAAGTCCAAAACCAAAAATAAATAAAATGAGTGTTAGTTTTTTTTTGTTTTTTTTTGTACCCGGGTTCTGGGACGAAAAAGTTGTTTTTTTTTGGTGACACAATCTTAATCTATGTTTTCATTTATTTTAACATTTTTTATCATTAATAAATTAATATAACCGTAAATGAGTAGAGTTAGTTGTAATTTTGCATGCATCATTTTTTTTCAAAACTCCCTAAAGTAAAAATAAAATTATTTTGTGAAAAAAATAATACTAATAAAAAAATAATAAATGATAATAATTTCTGGTTTTAATACACACACACACACACACAGAGACTAACCAACAACAGGTGTCATTCATTCAACTTTAAACTCACCATCTGGGCGGGGAAGAGTTTTGGACTGCAACCAACTTTTCAAAAGGAATTTTACGTTGTACCATTATTATCTGCGAAAAGAAAAACCAGACTAATTTCTGGATGTTGCAATATAAGTATTAAACTAAAAAGTAGATAATTAAAAAAATGTTGAAGAAAAGAATTTAGGAAAGGGAAGTCACTAAAAACGACAAGAGACAAAAAAAAATAATTTGAATTTTACATGAATGAAAAATATGAAGTTTAGTTTAAACATGAATTATGTAGTTGAAAAAAGTAATAATCGTTAACAAATTCATGATTTTTTAAACATTTCAATTAATCGAGAGGGAAAATATTGATTAAATTTAATTCGTCTACGCTCCCCCCTTCATATTAAGAAAATTAACAAAGTCAACTTAAAAGTTGAAAAGTGAAAAAAAAAGAAGGCATTAATGATTTATCTTTGTCCACCAAAAAAAAAGACGCTTTTTTAAGACTAAAAAGTAGAAGTAAAAAAAGGGTTATTTACAAGGAATTAAAACTTATTTGTTAACAGTTATTAGGTTGTCCCAAAAGTTCGTAAACACTTTAAAATTTACTCGGTGGCGGCGGAATGAGTTCAAATATTAAATTTTCTTTTTAATGTGACCTGAACATTAAAATTAGGGTTGGGTTGATTAATGTAGCAATTTAGTAGGATCAAACATTAAAAAGAAAATGTACCCATTCCGCCAGGAGTACCTTGATTTTGTAAACTAAATCTAACTTTTTTTCTTATTTAATCCCATTTTAAAATAATTTATTTCAAGTCCTTTAAATTTTGAAATAAATCACTCAGAGGTTACTACTGGCTCAGAGTCAGAGAGCCGCTCCAAGGCTAAAAGTTCTCAATAGCCAGGGCCACGAACCAACAAAACATGGAATCCAAACCAAAGATTCCAATAATCTGCTTTTTCCTCCTACAGAATATTTACGCTAATGTTTAGTTTAGTTTAAGCATTAATTTGTTTGCAGGCTTTATAAAAGAAAAGCATGTTTTTATTTATTTTTTTGACTTATCAACCTCTATGGGTTATTTAAGGTCAGTTAAGATTTTTTTAAATATATTTTTAGTTCTTTCAGGAATTTAAAGGTATTCTCTGTTTTTCACGTGATTAGGGTTGAGATGGTACTTTCTTGTTTTAGATCTTCTGATATATTTTCAGTTCTTTTAAGAATTTAGAGTTATTTTGTATATCATTGTATTCAAATAGGTTTTTCATATTATTAGTGTTAAAGAGGAATTTCGTTCTTGGGTTAGTCAATGCTTTAAGGATGTGTATGATGAGAGATGTTTGGCGTGTATTGCATTTTGGTTGTAGTTCTTTTTTCAGAATATAGGAGTAATGTGTGAGATTAGTGTGTCCTATACAAAGGTAGGATAGGACAACCTGCTCCACCTGGATTTTGTAAGGCTAGGGCTGTCGGGTGTATTCGTTTACTTTTTTGGTTTTTATTTCAAATAGTTTGTTCTGAATGTTTTGATTCCATTCCTGTAGCCATTTATTTTTAAGAAACTCATTTATTTAGGTTTCAAATCTGTTTATGGTATTTTAATATTTTCAGGGGTTAGTTTGAGGGCGGATTTTGCTGCTCAGTCAGATTTTTCATTGCCTTTTTCGCCTATGTGACCAGGGAAAATATTTTTAGGACATGAGAGAGAGAACACTATTGAGGAGAGCACTAACTCACCTCAGAACATCCACCTCCACCACCAGTACTAGCACAGTTAAAGAAAGCAGTTACATCTCCCACCACACACCAATCCTGTTCCACGGTCTCCACACAAGTTTATTTATTCTGTAGAGTTAGAATTTTCTGTCTTCTCTTCTATTTAGATATAAAGTTTAATCGATGTGTTTACTGTTTTACGGCGTCGCGTACGTGCCAAATTAAATACCAAAAAATTTATTTAAAAATTCAAAAACGTAAAGCACAACAACATTCAACAACCAATGTCAACTCGGAGTTACCAACTTTCTAACATTAAACCTTATTACCAAGAAGAAGTATTGGTTATCAACATTTATTTTTCATTTTTCTCGTCGAGCATTCCAGGTATAATGCCCGGGACAGTACACGGGGCATATCGGACGTCAATTACAGGACGATTGGCAACCGTAACAACTTAATCTCAAAAGTTGGTCCTTAATGACAGTTGTGTTTTTGGTACCCCGATATTTAATGAGGGGGGCCTATGTTTTTTGGTACCCCGATATTTAATGAGGGGGACCTATGTTTTTTGGTACCCCGATATTTAATGAGGGGGACCTATGTTTTGAGGCCTGTTCATTCGATCGTTCGTTCGTTCGTTCGCTTTTTTCTCTACAACCATCTGTTCAATTTTTCTGAAATTTTTTATGAAGTTGTAACTTCGGTCAGGTTAGAAAGTGACATTCTCCGATTTTTGAAAAATGTGGAGGGTATTATTCAATTCACAAATTGAATAGTATTTACCCTGGGAAAAATCTGTTTTGCGTCCCTCGGAGACTTTTAGAGCAAGGGGTACCACGCACGCGTGGCTTGTTTATTTCATTTCATTTTTTTGTGCACCCTCGTTCCTTCCTTTCTGAGTTTTGCTTTTATTTCATTCTTGGCTCCGTCGTTCCTTCCTTGGCTCTGTTTTTCTTTTCATAGATCCTTTCTTCACACTTTCCTTCCTTGGCTCATACATTTCTTCCTTGGATCCAACGTACCTTTTTTTTTTCGTATTTTCTGGTTATTTCACCAAAAAAAGAGTTGCAATAGCTGATGCTGATCTTGCTGAACAATCCTTCTTCTTCAACAAATCCAAACTCTATCAAAAAGCAGCAGAAGACAATTTACCGCTAAAAACAATTTTTGGTAATGGTTTGGTTATGTCCAAAGGCCATACCCATCGGAAAAATAGAAAATTTTGCAATAATGTTTTCAAAATAAATATGCTAAAAAATGCTGTTGGAATATTTGAGTTATCTTATAATATATAAGTCTTATAATATATGCTATTTTTTTTTTTCATTTAAAACTGGTAAGAACCTCATATGTCGAAACTAATTGCAGAACCCATTTACATACATACAGGATGACACCCGGACTTTGACCACATAAAAACGGTCCCGAACCCCCAAAAAAGGCCTTAATTCTAATTATAT
>JAUZSX010000041.1:2372005-2387288 GCA_034780655.1 Idiosepius hallami
TTTTAATCAGACATTGCTTATAAAAACCCGGGCAACGCCGGGTTAATCTGCTAGTATATATATATATATATATATGAGAGAGAGAGAGATATATAAGCAGTATGGCCTAGCATTTCTTGTAGGCTGCATTTAACCCCTTATCAGCTATTTTAAGACCTAAAACCAAATTGAATTTGTTGCACAGGTCTGAATATCCAATGTATCAAATTTCAAGTCTCTAGACCAAAAATTGCAAAGTAGCTTTGGGTTGTGAAGTGAGGAAATCTTTGAACAATTTTTTCAATGGTAGACTGTAAAAATGCGTTAAATTTTTTTTAAATTGGCCCATTGGTTCTGGAAGCTGATTTTTTGATACCTTTTGGACATATTCTGGGACAACACATGTTTAATCCTTTGGACCCTAAGAGGCCAATATATCGGCCCTGACAACATAAGGTTTAAAAAGTCACACCAATATTTTGGCTTTAATATGTTCCTCTAATATAACGGCTCTCAATGACTACTTGGTCATTTTGATAAGTTGGGGTTCAAAGGATTAAGAACACTCCCATGCAAACTAGTCTTCTTGGATAGACTTAGCAAACGAAAATACTATGAAGGAAGTTGTCTACGTCGATCACTGGCTGACGAGCCTGATACAGAACAAGCAGGCCTGGCTGCAGAGAAAAGTCACCTCAGAAATTTCCGGGTTTTCTTGCTGTGGCACTTCTCCCACAGGTTTTCTGTGCAGGAGGCCTCAAAAAGTGGTGATGGTCTGGTGGCAGTGCATGTGTCCTGGTCAGCAGGAAGACTAGTCCATTGGTGGTGGTCAATGTGACAGCGACCGAGGGACTTTTTTTTTTTTTTTTTTTAAAGAGCCCTTGTAACGTTTTTTCAGTGCCCCTCTGTCACAGCAGCCAGTGGAGAGCTCGCAATGCACAAGTAGAACTGTGTAAATTTTCAAAGCAATGGCCAAGCTGTTTCAGAGTGCATAGCCTATGCACTCTGAAACAGCCTATGCACTGCATGGGGAATGAACACACACACCAAGTTAAATTCATAGATAAGTTTAATCATCATCATCATCATTGGTGGTCACTCGTGGTCGAGTATGAATCCTCTCCTTTCTGGAAGATGCCTGTGCATGATGTCCTAACGTTGGGAGACTGATGTACCTAAGTCACCACATGGCCCCTTGGCAGGGGATGGCCCGATTCCAATGGCATGGAGAACCACAACGACTGGAGGCCATCTTCTGTTGCAACCTTCAGTGCCGTTGTTTCATCTCCCACATCCGCCGATGAGGTTTGCACCATTTGATCCACTGCTGGAGAGAAGATGGGGCTTTATACCTTTCCCAAGGATATTAGTCAACATAACAATGTAAACAGAACAACTTAGATTCGAACTTGGGTACTACAGTTCCAAAGTCAAATTGCCTATCCACTGAGCCATATTGTCCTCCTCAGGTTTAGATTATAGAATATAATGTCACAGTGCATTTAGTGAATCATTTAATATCTGATGAATTTTGTATTGCAGGCCTGTATTTAACTTAGCAGATGAAATTTTAACTAGAAAATTAGTGCAATTAGAATTTTTTTTATTATCTTTATTTTTTTTGGGGTCCTGTCATAGGAAGATTATCAACCAGTCATTCAGAGCCATTCTCTTAAAGGACCATTCTAAAGCTGAAATATTTTGCTTTAGGCTCTTTAGGATGTAAAAGATTGAAGGAATATGAAATTAAGATGAATCTGTGATACTAATTTTTGTAAACAAAATAAATTTACGTTCATGATTCTAAATAAAAGAAAAGCCCACTGACTCAATAAAATATAAGAATCTTCATAATTTTAAGTTCACTTCTTTTGCCCCAACATTACCACTGTAATTTTAATAGCATTACTAATAAAAAACAAAATTCTTAGTATTAGAATATAAGCTAAAGTTTCTTGTAAAAGAAAAATAGCCCATGATAATTTTAAGATTTACTATTTAGTAATGTTACTTACCTTAACTAGTATTGATAAAAATTGTAATATCAAAATGAGGCATAATTTGTTAGCAGAAATTTTAGAAATAATTCTGAAAGAAATGTAATTAGGTAAACAAAAATTATTCCAATTGTTTAAAGGGAAACTATTTAAGTTGTTAGAACAATTCAATTTAAGTGATTAAGATGTATATATAACACAAAGAATAGGGAGGAGGGGGCAGAGAAAAAATCAACATGGATGAACTAATGTTTAGTTACGGGTTCTGCCCAGAATTATAAGTTCTGGGTTTCATAACCTTTTAAAGAGCAAAACTATGAATATGAAACAGAAAATTATTAAGACTTTTTTTGTTGAACATTGTCAAATGCAGATGAAGAAGAGGATGAGAAGACTTTGGAATGGTTACATTACAATCTAGACAATAAATTTGGTATAAAATTTAGAGAAAACAAAAGCTGTTATTGGTTTCAATGAAACATTTATTTCTTTTTTTAAAGTCTGTACATATCTTTTCTAATGCAGGCAACATTAGAATGACCTCTGTCATGAAATCTAGTGAAATGCAATTTCTTTCAATTTGTTACTAATGAAAAAAAAAGTTAACCAGAAAATCCAGCAATGAAGTTGGTAACAACAGCCTTCAATTTGGCATCAGAATCTTCTGTGATTTGACCATCTTTAGCAATTGTTTGCAAGAGTGTTTGCTGCGTGGCTTTGATATGTTCAGAGAATTGTTGCTCAAAAACTGTAATCTTGGAAGGATCTAGTTTATCAAGATGACCTTTAACACCAGCATAGATGGTGGCAACTTGCTCCTCAATAGCCATTGGACCTACAAATTTACAAAAATGAATATTAAATAGAAAATACATTTGACCACAACTTAAGACTGCTCTAAAAATGACTGTTCAATGAACCTGCAAGTCAATTGATTGATATAATAGGTATAAATAAAAATATAAAATTTTATGCTTCCTTAGTTTTTAACTAAAGCAAAACTTTAAAAAAAAAACTTTAACACGTGCATAAACGTTTTATCTATATTTTCAGACAATTAATAGCAAGTGTAATATTCAAATATATTAGAAACGTGAAATGTGTATTAAATCTAAGCATAGGGTTGCAACCTGATGTGACTTTTTATTGTTTTAGACTTTAGCACTACATAGTCAATGCCACTAGAGACCACATTAAAATTTGACCAGTTTCTAATTTTGTACCAACTACAATTATAATTGCAATGGCTTTTAAAAATTAAAAACAAATCTATGAATAAAATAAAAGTATTTTTGCTGGTTAGAAGAAACTAATTTTCATTATGTATCTTTTAACTGGAACAGAAATAAATACTGATGATGTGTTAAGTCACATTTTAATTTTTAAAACAAATACTTTCAGGTGCTTTCTAATAACCTAAATTTTTCTTCAGACCGAAATTATTCTCATATACAGTTGTATGTAATAAAATTAACTTCTACTTACAATATTGTCCTTGCTTAAGTAATTCTGTCAGTCGGACACCTCTGTTAAGAAGGTTCTGGGTGGCCTGATCCAAATCAGAACCAAACTGAGCGAAAGCTGCTACTTCACGGTACTGAGCCAATTCCAACTTCATGGAACCAGCAACCTATGATAAAGAACATAAAATTAACCAACAGAAAACACAAGAGATAAAATAAGTATATCAACACAAGATAAATAGTTCAAGATTGAATACTTGAAAAACATTTATTAGAGTAATATTTTCATTTAAGTTCTGTGTATTCCAATTTTACAGGGCAGAAAAAACCAAAAAACAAAGTAACTCTAGAATAATTTGGGTAGAGAAAGAAGTTTTATTAAAGTTCTCACCTGTTTCATGGCCTTAGTTTGAGCAGCAGATCCTACTCGGCTGACAGACAAACCTACATTAATAGCAGGTCGAATACCTTTGTAGAACAACTCAGTTTCCAAGAAAATTTGTCCGTCCGTAATAGAAATTACATTGGTTGGAATATAAGCTGATACATCACCAGCCTGGGTCTCAATAACTGGCAGAGCAGTGAGAGAGCCACCACCATTATTTGGGTTCATCTTGGCAGCTCTCTCCAGAAGTCTGGAGTGAAGGTAGAATACATCACCTGGATAGGCCTCACGACCAGGGGGACGACGCAACAGCAAGGACATTTGACGGTAAGCAACAGCCTGAAGGGAAACCACACAATTTGTATAGAATTGTAGGAAAAAATTTGTAATAAAAGTATAATTTCAGTCAGTTATAGAAATATTAATTCAAATAAATATAATACCTGTTTAGACAAATCATCATAGATGATAAGAGCATGGCCACCATTATCTCTGAAATACTCTCCCATAGCACACCCAGAGTAGGGGGCAAGATATTGCAGGGGTGCAGCATCAGATGCAGTGGCACTAACAATGATAGTGTAACCAATAGCACCTGTAAAGATTGGAATGGTAAGCACAAATGATTATTACTTTAAATAAATATATCAAAATTTAGACAAGATTTTGAATGGCATATTTATATAAGCAGAAAAAATAACTCTTACAATAGATTATCTGAATATTATAAATATATAGATGCTAAGTAATTAACATTTTTTTCTTTTTTTTTTTACATATCAAAAAAATTTACTTAAATAAATTTTAACTTATTCTTGGCTAATTTATTTTAAATGATGCTTGACAAGTATAAAAAAATATTGAAATTGAATTTAGTTGAATTTCAACTGTTTAAACTCTTGTATAAAAAAATACTAGTTGCCTCTTTATGCAAATATCTAAAGTGCAGTATGAAAAAGGAATCAAGCTCTTAGGGCATAAAAAAAATTGGCAGGTATAGATAGGCTTAAAATTATTCCTGGTTTTGTTTAACTATTACATTATAATATTAATGTGTTTAATATGATTAACAGAAAATATTTTTTGTGAGGAAGTACCTTGAAAATGAAATTATGATAAAGCAACATAAATGAAAGGAAAAAAAAAAGATGATTTTTTTACCAGCATCTGTCAATCTCTTTACAATTTGAGCCACAGTGGATCTCTTTTGCCCAATGGCAACATAGATACAGTAGAGTTTTTTGGATTCATCTTGACCTTCATTAAAACGTTTCTGGTTAATGATAGTATCAATAGCAATAGCAGTTTTTCTATAAAAAAAAATAACATAATATTAATGTGAAGATTAATTAAAGAAAAAAATAATATTGATTAAAAGATTTCAGAACTTTAAATCTATAAGCTTAATTTCTTATACAAAGATTTTGATTTTTCAAACCAAGAATCCATTGACTTACAAGTAAAGCATGCATTTGTGCACAGTGAATGAAGCATAAAAAAAGTGAGGACAGAGAATTGGACGAACAATGGTTAATTTCTAGGTCGACATTCCTCCTTTGTCTATTGCCATCTTTATATTTAAAAACCTATTTTTGGTTATTAAAAAAAAGTTTTAGCTGTTCAATTTAAAATGTTATCTATGCAAATATATCAGTGTACAGATAGAAATTTTAGAATCTAATCTACAGCTAGGATGTTGAAGAGTCATGCTTTTTCTCTAAAAGGTAATCAATAGCAATAGAGTGAATGTAACAGACCATTTGACACTTGACCTCTTTGCCTATGAGAATTCTTTCCCAAATTATTTAGACAGAAATATTAAAATATAATAATTATAAGACAAAGAAATCTTAATCTAGAACCTAAGAAAAACACTATATTTGCATAAACTTAACCTTGAAAGATAGAATTATATTTTACAAGAACATCCACCTACCCGGTCTGCCTGTCACCAATAATCAACTCTCGTTGACCTCTACCAATGGGTACCAAACTATCCACAGCCTTAATGCCAGTTTGCATAGGTTCACGTACTGAAATCCTGGGAATGATACCAGGAGCCTTGGTGCCAACACGAGCACGGCTTTCACTGCTGATAGCACCCTAGAAAAGAGTAAAATGTAACATGAATTCAAAAGATAAACCTAGGATATATTTGAGAATCTTAAAAAGATATGTATTAGTTTTTATTTATATAAATTGTAAGAATAATCAAAGAGTTTTTTTCTTAAATTGGCTGTTTCTCTATTCATACACCTACCAATATACAAGTACTTGATTGACAAATAAAAATTGAATCCATTGGGTTACCCATTAATCTACATCTTTGTCAGATGAGGTCTTATAATGAAGCAAGTTACTGAGTAGAAGATCTAATTTTACTGAAAACTCATAGCTATAAGTTATATTGGTATAGATTATACAAGAAGTCCAAAAAGTTGTGCAGTAGAAAATAATGTCTTAATGCCAATGGAGGATATTTCAAGCATTTCCTTTAAAATAAGCTGTGATACTGTAAAATAATAAAATCTTTTTATTACTAAAAATTGTATTATCTAAATTTTTTAGGATAAAATTTACTGTTTATTCAAAATTCTGTATACCCCTTAGTAACTTTTTGGACACACTGTAAATGATAATAGCCAACTATCTTAATCACAAACTGAAATTTCCTAAAAATATACCTTGCCATCAATGGCATTTCCAAGAGCATCGACAACACGTCCTAGCAAAGCTTTTCCAACAGGCACATCCACAATGGCTCCAGTTCTTTTCACAATGTCACCTTCTTTGATGAGTTTGTCATTACCAAAAACGACAACACCAACATTGTCAGGTTCCAAGTTCAAGGCCATACCCTTAAAAAAAATAAAAATATTGGATTAAGAGCTTTGAAAATACTGTTAAATGAAATAATTTGAAATGTAGGAAAATAAAGAAAAGCTATTATAAACTTTCAAGTACCTTAAGGCCACTGGAGAATTCTACCATCTCCTCAGCTTGAATGTTCTTTAAGCCATAGACACGAGCAATACCGTCACCAATGGAAAGTACTTTACCAGTTTCTTCAAGATCTATGGTGGAAGCCTGGCTCAGAATTCTTTCCTCAAGAATGGAAGATACTTCAGCACCTTCAGAGAAAATTAAAACAAACTAAAAAACCAAACCTACAGATGTATATATCATTACCAATTTAGAATTTAAAAGTGAATTCAATGGTGATAAAATTTAAGTTTTAGCTAATCTTTAACTTATTAATAAAATTCTTCAGACACATTGTACTTCATTCATTTATAACAAAAATATTTAAAGTAAATGTATATGCATATATTTCAACCATTAGAATAAACAGATTTAGTGAAGATAAAGTAAAGTTAAAAACAGTTAATATGTTGTATTAAGCTAACAAAAGATACTTTATAGTACTATACTAACCAGCAGCCTTTGCAGGTGTTGTAGTGGTGAACTTCCTGGCAGCAACACTTCCAGCTCCAAGGGCATTTGTGCAAACCTAAAATGTATTAAATATTTACTTTATTCTATCTTTTTGAAATAAAATTTTTATTAACATAGAGAAAAAAAAAGTTTAGAAGATGGAGATGTTTTCACCATATTCCATTTTTTAGATATATATAAGTTAATGAAGATTTAAACATTCTGTATAGTGAAAATGTCATTGGCAAATAAATTTTACACGTATCTTTCCTCTACCTTAGAAAAAAAATGTAATTAACTTAAATAAAAACTACAAAGTTTTTGTCATATGAAGTAAAAAAAATTAGAATACAAGCCAAAATTCATTTTACTAGTAGTTTATGGGTGTATGTGGCTGTTAGTTCAGGCCTTGAGAACTCCACCTGAGTAAGAAGAGTTGTAAAAAGCAAAGAAAAATTAGGACTTTAAAAAGGTTCAATTAAGGTATCTTTTTAAAAAATCGTTATATCTTAAACCCATAAAAAAATAGCCTGTTGAAAATTTAACATGTGACAATTGGGACCAGGCCATAATTTTTTTTAACGCTAAAAAAATGGGAAAAAAAAAACTTATGCAACTCGTTTCAAGTTGGAAGACGGTTTAGAAAACAAATTAGTTATTGGCACAACAAGGTTAACACGGTCACCTCTTTATAACTAGAAACATAATTTTTTATTTGCTTTTTAAGTTAAGAAAAAAAAAACTTTATCGAATCAAATCATATTTCAAGGTCATTATTAACTTTTCTCTCAAGAAAATTGAAAACGTGTCAACAAACAAATTATTTGAAATAGATTTAAGACAGAATTTGGCTTACAAAGAATAAAATTAACTTTAACCAATTTATTTTCAAAGCGATGTTTAGAATTCTAGAAAAATATAGGTCACATACACATGTCTAATGATGTTGATTATAAAAAAATCACTACGAGAGGGGGGGGTAAAGTTTTTTTTTTTTAATTGAAATGAAAGTAAATGAGTTGTCACGTGTTCTTTAACAAGAAATGTGATAAATGTCTGATTTGAAAAAATCTGATTTAGAGAACTATTCTTTAATCGTTTCGAATATTGCAGGAGGAAATAACGAAAACAAAAATAAGGGTCATTTTTTGTCCGGGGACATAAATGTTTTTTTTTTACCTTAAAGAAAATTTAAAACAAGAATCTTTAAATTACAATACAAAATAATTTGTAAATGTAAAGTAAATTTATCATCACATTTCCTTAATTGTTGTAAATTTAACAGATAAAAATATAAAAGTAACATCAAGGTAAAAA
This sequence comes from Idiosepius hallami, assembly GCA_034780655.1. Lineage (NCBI taxonomy): Eukaryota > Metazoa > Mollusca > Cephalopoda > Idiosepiidae > Idiosepius > Idiosepius hallami. The sequence goes on from JAUZSX010000041.1 coordinate 2,380,582, forward strand.
AAAGGTGACATTTCACCTGGTTAACCTTTAATGTTATTTAAATAATGAAGGTGAATCCTTTCTCGTTGATTTAAGATTTAATTAAATAATCTTAACAGAATTATTAAAAATTAACGTTGAATATTTTTTAATATTGATCATTTTTCCATGTTGAAATTTTAATCATTAAACGAATGAACTGATTTGATGAATGCTGTTGTTATGGCTTCTTTATCCCAAATTTACTTTCTACGGTAGTTAAAAGCAATGAAAAGCATAATTATAAAAATATTATTTAATTAAGTAATGTTATAGCAATAAATATTTTTTAAATACGATTACCATTTATTTTTTAGTATATTTAAGTATTACAATACGATCGAGTTGAAACAAAATTTTTCAATCCACCTTACATTATTTTTTTCACTACAATAAGAGGGTATGGTATGAAAATTTTAATATTTTAATACGGAGAATAAAAAAAAAAATACATAAAAAGACTTTCTGGCAATTCTAAAAAAATTACTATTTATAAAACTTTTTACAACTAAGATTTGAGCTAAAATCGACGTTAGTCGCTACGACCTTCAAAATGTTGACCGCAAGGTTAGTAAAGAAGATGAAAAAAAAAACAAAAAAAACATTTGAAATTAATGATTGCATAACAAAATCACCAGAGAAAAGACATTTGGTAATAGTTAAGATGTTTATTAAAATTACAAGTCTTTTATTTGTTTTTTATATAAGCAAGCGATTTAAGTCATAAAACACGAAGGAAACTACTTTAATGCAATGTCACCACACACGCCATTATGGTAGATTACCGGGAGGTAGGGTCGATGAAGGAAAATGATATTTTGACGTAAATAGGTAATAAAGGATGTAAAAAGTTATTAAATTTAAGTCTTTGGGTATTATTTAGAAATTATACCTTAACGGCTGCCCTTGGAATCTGCCTAATAAGACCGGCTGTCACCCGCGCGGCAAGCATCTTGATCCGAAGTTGTTCTTTGCAGAAAGATGGCTGAACAAGGAAGATAGAAGTAGAGCTTGATGGGAAATAATCTTTAACTCAAAGTGAAAATTTATTTATTTTTGTTTATTTTACATAAATAGACTATAAAATTATTTTAAACAAAAACAAAAGTGTTGATAAGAATTTAAGAAAAATAAGTTATAGTTAGAAATAAAATATGATATGTTATAATCGGTCAACTTCGACTTTTTCCGTAATTGTCACATGACGGAATTTTTAGCAACAACTACATTAAATTATAAAGAAATCAGTTGTAGTTATGACTATTATGACGAAACATTTACCGTCGCGGGCTTATCAGATATTAAGCATTACGAAGTTTATTTAAGAATTGGAAAAGAAAATATAAAAGCAGATCCTTCCTTGTCATTTAAAATTAAATATTCTTTTACAAAATCTAGATTTTAATTTGATAATATTGAAGTTTGTTTACCACCTGGAAATATTATAAAAATGTCTTTAAGTAGTAATTTATCAAAATGCTGTTTGTTTGCATTGTGTTTATTATTTTGGGTAAGTTACTTTTCATTTTATTAAATTATTTTAAATCATGTTTTCTATCTAAATGTATTTTATTACATTGTGAAAATAATAATACATTTATAATTTTTGATTGATTCTTTTTTATTTCATGATTAAGACACAAAAACAAAGAAATGAATACATGTGATTCTGTTTATTGTTAAAATATTTCTCTTTCTTCTTGCAAATGACGCCTTTGCTACTTTTATTCTAAATTCAAATTAATTAATCATTTGTAAATTAATAGATTTGTTACTTTTTATCCTTATTACAAATTAAATAAACCTTTTGTAAATAAATACACATTTTTAAAGTATTTTTTTTTAAATTCTAATTACAAATTAATTTATCCTTTGTTGATAAAATTGAAATACTTTAATTGTAAATTAATTACACCTTTTAAATAATAATAAAATAACCTTTGTTTCTTTTTAAATTAATTACCGGTACTTTTGTAAATAATATACAATTTTGTCACTTTTTGCTTATTGCAAAAAAACAAAACAAAAAACACACCTTTGTCGCATAAACACCATTTTTGCATTTGCAATGTCTTCTTGAATTTGGGAAATAATGATTTGTAATAGATTTCAGTAAGTTTTATACATACGTTCACGCCCCACGCCAAGCCTTCTTTCTAACCCAACTATAAATAAATAAATAAAACCAAAATTTCATTTATTAATCGTATTTCCTATCTTAAAATAATCAATTTTTTTGTATTTTTTTCCCTAAAAAAAAAAAAAAAAAAAAAAATTAAAAAAATCAATTAAATAAATAAAACCCCATTTGGACAATTAAATTTTTTATTTTTAAATTTCTTGAAAATTTTCATTTTTTACCTTCTTTTTTCATTCTAAAAAATATAATGAAAATTTTAATATCAATAAAATCAATTTCTTTTAAATTGCAACAGATCCTTGTCTATTTATCCGAATATTTTTTTTAATCTTGTTTTGTTTTCAATAAGATTTTTTATTTTTAATTGCCAAATTGATAAAAAAAAGAAAAAAAAAATGCTGTCAATCAGTTTTGTAAGAGTGTATTTTTTTTTTCAGGTAATAACATAAAAAGTAAAATTTGCTATAGAATAGACTATCAAGAATTTAACAGCATCTTTGATCTTTTCTTTTCTGCTGCTTGTGTTGTTGCAAGCACGAGCACTCACTGGGGAGAGCAGTGGAATTTGAATTTGAATTATGTTTGATTGTTAAAACTTATTGTTGTGCCAAACGTGGTTGGTGCGCGGCGCCGGCGGTGCGCGTGAATATCCTAATTTAAGCTATTTCTTTCCCCTAAGACAGAACCGTGCTTAAGGCCCCAACCAACCCCCACAATTGCAGGGGGTAAGCTCCCTGGGGGCCGCCAACGCACCTTGGCTTTACAGATTCTAATGCAAAAAAAATTACCAAAATAATTCATTGTTAGGATCAATTAGAAAGTCATTATCAAACTTGAAAAACCCATCTTTCTTTAACCTGTCTCTCTCGATATATTTATTTGTATAAATAGTCAAAGGCTCTAGTATGTTCAAGAGAGGGGGGGGTAACTTGCCTTTTTTAGAGTAAAGGGGCCATAAGGCGCATTCTGCGATGTGGTCGCTAAGTGGCTAAGCACGGGACGGCCCACGGGCACACCACACACTACAGTACACACGACGACACGGCACGGGGGCACGGCAGGCGCAGGCACTCTAAGGGCACAAGAAGTGCCACTGCCCTAAGAGTTTGGTGTTTGTTGTTATTGTCAATTGTTTTTATTTCCGTTACATTTTAATTACCACAAATAATCCTAAATTCATTTTGAATTCTTGGGAATTTCATTATTTGGCGGGGATGGGCCTTTTTTCTGCAATGAATATTTATATTGTAAGTTCTTTTCCACAAGAAGCAACAGCAGGAGGAGCGAGCATATTTTGTTCATTCATTTTGAATCATTCATTCGACCTTTGTTTTTTTGTTTTTTTTCTTCTCCCCTTCTTTTTTTTTAAATACTTTTATGTCCACGAATAAATAATAATCGATTACCATTAAAATAACTTTCGTAAAAGCGCAATGGAATTTTTCTTAAAAGAGCCTCTTTAAAAATCTAACAAAAATCAAGTAGTTATCCAACCAGTCAACATGCGAACCTTTTTCACCGATTAACATTATTTCTTTTCCGGTCCGGAATTATTGTTCCTGAGATATTGTTTTTTCAATGGATTATATTCGCAATTTCCTGACAAGCGAATGATGTTAATTATTCTTTTAATAAATTAAGTTGAAATATGGACCTAAAGCAATAGAAACTCTTTGAAAGAAAAAAGCGTTATATTTATATTTTTCGCTGTGGGTCATCTTAAGTTATATAGCCTCTTTTATTTTCTTAATTCGACCCGTTTAACCGTATTGGTCCTCCTGGCGACCTAAGTCAAAAGAAGATTAAACCAATATTTTGCTCTATGGTGGTCCTCTCCTCTAATCAAGCGGAGTTGGTATTTTTGCTAAGCCAGGACCCAAAGGAAAATTCATTAAACTAAAGTACATTATTTATTTCTTTCATTTTAGGGTTCCCTTCTTCCGCCCGGTCGTCCCTCACATTATTAAAAACTAACCTTTTAAATTTAAAAGGATTTATTGATTTTTTTGTATAGTTGCCTTGCAAAGTTTTTTTTTTCTTTTTTATTTAAAATGTATTTATCCAAGGTATATTTTATCTCATTTTATGAATTTAAAATGTAAGTTTCAGGTTCACTTGACTTGCATTTAATACTAACTTTCTTCAAGATTATTTTTGTCTAAATTTGAATCAAATCACTCGTTTTAAAAGTAATTCACAATTTTCTATTAGAAATCTTTTATAATGAAATAAATTTTCTTCTAATCCTTTTTTCTTTTCTTTCTCTATTCATCCCATTTTTTTCCTTTCTCATAATTCTTTTACAATATCTCTACAACTTTAACTGCCTTTTGCCCATTTATATATTGGACTCTTTTTTTTTAAATTCTCCTGTGTCGCCTGATGAATCCGGGAAGAAACCGGTCGGTCGCGATCTCCTTTTATTTAAAAAAAATACTAAACCAAGTTTATTATTTTTTAATAGTAAAGTTAAAGTTCTCCCATTAAAATTTTCTTCATCCCCTTTTTATTATTGCATTCATTCCTTGTATCTGAATTTTCCTGTATTTCCCTCCTTTAAGCATGACACCTGATCACAAAACGCCTTACTACCCTTTTCTATCTGGACGTCGAAGGACAAAAAATTTAATGAAATAGAAGTTTTTCTTTTTTAAATGAGAAAATGTCACTTTCTATTTTTCCAGTCTTCAGCAATAACATGACGATTTTCCCAACATACTAAATACGCATTAAAAAAAAATTAGGACATGAAAAAAAGATTCCTAAAAATATCAAAAATGTATTTTAAACGCTTATGACTCCAAAGCAAATCCCTATGTTATGTGTGAACACAAGTGACCCTTGTTGGGTTGGATGGTTGGTAGCCGGGCGTGGTTAATTCGTAATAATCCGATAATCTGTTTGTGTAGATTTTTTTCTAAAAATCTGTATCTGTTTTTACAAATAAACAAAATCCTCTTAGTCTGTCTAAATTGAAACGACAAATCAATTTTATTTCTACTATTCTAGAATTAATTTATATTTATCAAATACTTTTCACTAGATTTACTTGCATAATTGAATTTGACGATTAAAGTTCATGAAGTTTATTATTGTGACAATGAGTGACATCTCTCTTATTACTTGTCCAACTTTGAGCCTATCCACACCTTTTTCACTGTTCTTAATTTTATTTATCTAAAATTGTGTAAAACAAAGAAGAAGAAAAAATTGAAATTCAAACTTCTGTTGTTTTTAGATTTTTTTTTTTTAATCTCGGTCAATTTACACGACGCTTCTTCCAGCTCAGTTGCAGCCTTCTCTAGCACAAACAGCAGCAGCTTCCAGTTAATTCCAAGGATATTATCATCATTAAAGAAAACGTTTTTGTGTTTGAAAATGACAAGTGTTTTTGGTCGAAAGATTCTAAGTCGAAGTGTATATAAATCGCCTTTTTTTTTTTTTTTTGAGCATTGGTAGAAGCTTGGGCTGTGAGATCGTGTTACGCGAGTTCAAATCCCAGTCAAAACCATTACTTACACTTTAGCAGCCTCGGGCAGATGGGGGTCGTTTGCTCGGGAGAGCTGATCATCTAGGTGAAGGGTAAACACCGAATATATAAAGCCTGGGTAAGAGCACGTGAAAATGGCCTTGTGCAAAACTTGGGGGTGCTCACCAAGTAAATATCATAAATGGCCTTCTTTTTATAACTTTAATAAAGGCATTTGAACACCATTAAAAAAAATCTTCAGTTTATGAAGTTGTATTTTGACAGTTATGAGTTTATAAACAATCATGTTTATTGCTTTGAAAACTTCAAATTTTGGTCTCATTCTGAAAGAATTTGGATTTTTTGTGGCAATAACTGTTGAATTCTAATGAAAATGTAAAACCTTTCCAATAACTATCAAGATCCATAAATCAAAATTAAGATATTTGAAGGGGGGGGTGTAAAGAGTGAACTCAAACAACATCTAGGTCAAAAATACTACTATCCAAACAAGACATCTGCTTCATTCTCCTCTTCTCTATAGATGCCCCAAACTTTAATCAAAGAACTACTGCATGGATTCCTCTTCTCTCTGCCCCCCTCTCTCTCTTTCCCTCTCTCTGTATCATTCTCTCCCTGACCTATCCATAATCAAAGAAAAAAAAGAGTTTAGTACCTTTTTAGCCAGCCTACTGCTAGTGGGCACAGCCACTGAACTCAGGGTACTCACACAAGTATGTAAAATTAAGAAAAATATTTCTTTTAATTGTTAATATTTGTATTCTTCTTCTTATTATTATTCAAATGACACCCAAACATACAAATAAGACAATGTCAACATATCGGTAAGTCATTGTTTGTCCGTTCATTGTTCGTTCATTCTTTGGTGGCTGGCTGCAGGCTAGGTTAGTTTATTTACTTTTTTCATAATTTTGCTGTGTGAAAAACAAACAAACTCTACAGTCTTTTTGATTCTGGTATGGTAGGTATGACAGGACATGTCGGAAAATTGTTAATCCCCCCTTTGTTTAAAACAGCGATTGCATTATGTATAAATAAATAAATTCACTTTTAAATGTT
>JAUZSX010000041.1:2393214-2417275 GCA_034780655.1 Idiosepius hallami
GGGGTGAAGATGGAAATAAAAGTCCGAATAATTCAGGTAAACCCTACAGTCAAACATCATCCCATAAATGCAGAATGTATAAAGACTGACTGTATAATAATGAATATGAGAATAAAAGTCCGAATAATTCAGGTAAACCCCACAGTCAAACATCATCCCATAAATGCAGAATGTATAAAGACTGACTGTATAATAATGAATATGAGAATAAAAGTCTGAATAATTCAGGTAAACCCCAGTCAAACATCATCCCATAAATGCAGAATGAATAAAGACTGAGTGTATAATAATGAATATGAGAATAAAAGTCCGAATAATTCGAATAAACGACACAATCTTCGTCCCATTAATGCAGTCAAAGTAAAGATGGAATATATAATAATCTTATATGAATGAGATAGTCGTGTTTTATTGGATTCTACATTCGGTTTTCAAATTTCCGGTTTACGAACACAACGCTTGGATAGATCGAGCGGACGCTGCTTTTCCAGAAGAAAACAAGAAATCGAATTATGAATACAGGTATTCTTAAATGGTCACCCTCACCCATCTAACTGCTGACCGGGCTCTACGTTGCTTAACTTCGGTGATTTGACGGGAACCAGTGTCTCCAACGCGACTTGAACGTACATATCATTTTAACTACATAGAAGTGGGAATGTTACTAAAAAAATTTTTTAGACAAAGAAGATACGAAGAAGCGTTTTTGAATCAAAAATGAATAAATAACAGAGAAGTGATCTAAGATTCCCAAATCCATATTTGTAGCTAATAAGAATTTTAAAAGCCAAGCAGTGTTAATTTTTTTTTTTTTTTTGTGGAAATACCCAGGTTAGTGTCTGGGGGCGCAGTTAAGCCACTGGGTTGATGTACCCTTAGTCTTTGGTTAGACAGGTATCTATACCTGCGCTGGGGACTGCTTGTGAAGTTCTTATTCCCATAAGACTCAACACTGAATCGTGTGTGTTTAGTGGTTGAGCCGGCTAAACCTGCATGGGTTAGTATACCGATACACACAATGTGTTGTCACTAATGATCAATGAGAGAGAGAGAAATCATAACATTTAACAGAAACCGAACATTGATTTTGTCTTTTCTTTATTATTTGAATTGAAACAACAGCATAGAATCAAGAGGAAATAAACACAGGGTCTTCTCTTTTATTTGACTTTCTACAGGCTGATCAAAAAGTCCCTGTGCACCTCATTGTTAATAAATCTATAAAAAAAATTTAAAATAAAAAACTCTAGTGTACAAAATGATGTTACTGAAAATATTTTTAGGTACACGGGGACATTTTGATCACTCTGTACTATCAGAAGATCCTAGTCGTTCCATTTGTATTTATAATTGGACTAATATCCTTGGGGGAGGTATGAATATCCCTCATTCCCTCCAGCTATAGGTTAAATACTGCATATTAAAAAAAAAACTAGCCATTATAAATACATTTTTTTTAAAAAGTCTTTAATAAAAACAAAATGATAAAAATCCTTTTTTTCCTTCCATTTTTTCAAGTCAAGATTGGCGAATTTTTGTGATAGAAACGAAACTTGACATGGCAAAATTTATTTTAAGTGGTAAATCTCCAATAAAAGATTATCGGATTAATGTGGATTATATTTTGTCTTCGTAACAATCCACTAGCTCAATGAGATAAACGTTCTTTGTTACTGATGATGATGATGGCAAGATTATCTTGGTCAGATAACTCTTTTGCCAAAAATGTTTAACAGTTTGTCTATTAATAACATCTCTCTCTCTCTCTCATACACACCCACACACAGGGAAGGAAAAAGACAAAAAATAAGATTTCTTATCCAAGAAAATATTTGATCGTTAAAGATGAAATGTCCGATTCTAGTAATCACATTTTTGTACACTTTTAAATTCCTAACTTCCTAAGAGTCTAACCTTAACTTATTGATCTTATAGATGCAGTTCAGAGCACCAGATAATTTCATGGTTTAGATATCTTGAATCAACATCCTTGAACACATGGATAATTCAAAGATTTCCGTTGTTTACGAACACAAGATTCTGCCAGAGCACAAATGTCTCTCAGACGGCTAGAAACATTAAGGTCTTTGGTGATAATTCGGAGAAAAAAGTGCGCCGATGGTTTGAAAGGTTTTTATCTGATTTCAGTCAAAAAATGTTTTTTTAAAAATCACCTGATGAAGACCCAATTAGTAATTGGTCGAAACTTGAATTTAATCATTATAAAGAAAAGGACTTCAGTTTGCAAGAAAATTGAATAGAAATATTTTTTGGGGGAATTTTAGAGTAGAGGTTTGATAATTAGTACATTTTTTTATGCAGACAATAGTTTTATCATCATTTTCGGAATCATTCATATAAAGCTTGACAATTTTAATACTAATTTACTCCGATTAAGAATAATTGACAACACAACACACACAAAAAAATACTGCGAATATTTAGTCTCGACTATGGTTAGAAAATTTGTGACCTGAAGAAAGCCCAAAGGAATTATCGAATGAAATTTTGTAAAGTTAACAAATATAAAGACAATGACGATTGTCTGAATAATACAGAATTATTGTAGTTTTTTTTATCATATTTTATCTGTTTTAATTTAGTTTTTTTTTCGTTCTATTCCTAATTCAACTCACATTTCAACATCGACGAAGGGGTGTGTTCGGCGGAGTGTAGGAAGTATTGGCATTTTTTTGTCTATTCTTTTCTCAACTGGATGTGTAAGTGATGGACTGAAAAATCTAAATCCTTTGGACCCCACGACCTGTTTAACACTATCTACAGCAAACAAGAAACACGTGATGTCACTGATCTCGCATTTTTATCCATAAATTTTTTTTCTGACTTTTCGGAGAAACTGATTAAATTAAAATTAAAAGACCAATGACACTAGATGAACGTGTTCAGTTGAAAATTATCTGATCAGTGCCGTGCTTAGCCACTTGGCGGCCCCGACTGTGCCTTGCGGTCCCTTTACCCTAAAAAAATAAGTTGCACCCCCTCAACATAATGGAACCTTTGACTATATGTACATATACATTGACAGAAAGATAGATAAATGTATATTTGAAGTGTAATAATGATTTTCTAATTAATCCTAACAATTTTTTTGCTATTTTTTGGGCATTACGCCCCCCTGCAATTGCGGGGGCCCTAAGCTCTATATCTGATGAAGAATATATTTCCAAACATTTTTACTCAGTCATGGAAAACAGAATTAAAACAGTAAAAGATTGTGTGAAGAAAATATGAGTGCATCACTGGAATTGGAAATGTGAACAAAAATGAGAACAATCCCAAAACTTTATATTGAAAAGATTTGTTCATAAAATTGCAGTATCTCTAAAATTTGGCTTCGTCCAGGCCTTTTCCTTTTTAACCTTTGAATCCGGACTTATCAAAATTACCCAGTAGTCACTAAAAGTTGTTATATTTGGGGAACATAAAGCCAAAATATTGGTGTCTTCTTTTGCCTTATGTTGTCAGGGCCGAGGTGTCAGCCTCCAAGATCCTAAAGGATAAAAAGCCTGATTTGGGGTTTTTATTTAATACGTTACGAATTAGCTTAGGTTTTCCTTGTGATTCTGAAAAATAAAGTTTTATAAACCTTCTTTTGAGTCCATTGCACAATAAGAATTCTTAATATTTATTTACTCTGTAGTTGTTGAGTGAAATTTGACTCCTAGATGATTCTCAATACCAGCTTGTCATTTTCTACTTTTCACACAGAGTAAAATTGTCTTTTAGATTTAAGAGTCACATGGGCAAAATTATAGTTTTAAAAATAAAACAACAAACTATAATGAAAATAAGCTTTCTGACTAAAATCAGAGTTATTTAAAATTCTGAATAGGATCATTTGCCCAACTTTACTGACTAATTGTACCTTATGTAGGTAGCTCATTTTCTTACTTGTAAATTTGCACATGTGTGTGTGTGTAATAAGGACTACAACAGTGTTGAGCACTTTTCTTATTCATTAATCGCTTGTCTTCCAAAATATTATAACCAAAAGTACTGTATATTGTCATCATCCAATCTGTTGGTGGATCATTGCTCAAATTTACAGTTAGAGTGCTCAATATCAATGATAGAGCATATATAGTGAATTCATTCATTCAAACCTGGAATTGGTTTGATGATCAAGCAAGAATAAAACTGACAGCCGCCAACGCCTGCAGAGTCCAGGTTTGGATATATTCAATAGAGTAAGATTTTATAGTTTTTTTTTGTCTCAAATTTTACCTGGATACTTTTGAAGGAGTAAAAACCAACTTTGAATTTTAGAATAATGTGATGGGGAAAGGAAAAAGAAAAATCATGGTTTTAAATATGAAAAAGTTAAGCATATAGATTTCCTTATTTAAATATCTGAAAGATGAGATTATTAAAGTATTTCCCATATTTCTTAGCTGAAGTGCCAGTTTTTATTATTTTCATACAATAGAATCAAAGAAATAAGCCTACAATAAAGAATAGTTCCTATTAATATACTTACATAACTGAGAAACATTGATGTATATAAACCATAACTAAACTTGTTTAACCTCTTAACCAGCAACAACAATTTAATAAATCTCCACCTAAATTGTATTTTGAAATCTGTTAAAAATGAATTTTTCAAATAATGCCCAAAAGAGTTCTATTGCTCTTTCTTAATCAACATTATTTAATAATATATTTACTTAGTGAGCATCAACCCAAGTTTGGCACAAGGCCATTTTACGTGCTCTTACCCGGGCTTTTTTTTTTTATATTCGGTGTTACCCTTCACCTAGATGAGCTGCTCTCCCGAGGTAACAAGCCCTATCTGCCCGAGGCTGCTAAAGTGAATGTAATGGTTTTGACTGGGACTTGAACTAGCGTACTACAATTTCAGAGTATTATTTAATACTATATAATAAAACAAATTCAGTTAGAAACTAGGCATTTCTAACAGAAAACACACTGGTTAAAGAATAAACTGAAATACATTATATATAAAGCTAACTTCAGAATAGGAATTTAATTGCTCCACTCATAAAACAATTTATAGGAAATGATTTGAAAAATATTATCTTTAATAGTAAAACTAATCAGCTGAGATATTAGAAGTCAGTCTTAAATGAGTAAAACCAATTGAGTAATTTTAATACAATTAATAATGACTAGGGGTTAAAAAATGTTCAGAATCAAAAGTATTCACTCTATAGTATATATATATTATAGCATTATAAAACATTCAGTAAATCCAATTAATTTAAAATAGATCATTTAATAAATAATTTGGAAATGATAAACCAAGGGAAAATCCTTAAAAGTTACAAAAGTACTTGGACAAGTTAACATCAATTTCCATAATGACAAAAAAATTTTAAGGGATTTTTTATTAAGAAACAGCTAATTAAATGAGTAGTGTTAAAATTACATGGTAATTACTATTTCTAATGGTTATTTAAAATAAAAATTAAGATATAGAGATTGATGAGCACTTTACAAGTCATAACTGCCCAAAATACACTATGCTATGAACATGGTTAATGCATTGGACCCTAATGTAAGAAAAAAAAAAGACATCATTAGCAAAATTACCAATTATCTGATCAGAGCTTTCTAATAGAGGATCATGGAGAGCTAAAATATTGGCAGTGTTACCTTTTTAATAGGTCACCAGGGTTAATAGATAGACTTTTCAGAGTCCAAATGATGAGAATGTTTTATCTATGTAATATCACAAAAGTAGAATACAATTCTGAATGTGTATTTATATTTAAAAATTAGTATTTCTCAACAATCACATAAAAGTATTTATCTTCACAATGAATTACTAAAATGCAATATGATTGTCAACAATTTCAAGTCATTGACAAAATAGCTTTTGTCAACAGAAAAGATTGAATGACAATAGAGAAATTAACTCTGAAATAAATCTAAATAGACAAATGCTTAAAAAAAATGTATTAGCCTTCATTCTTATCTAAGCTCTTTCTTTATCCCTTGTATATCTAAGTAAATGTTTATAAAAACTTCAAATATGAAGAGTTAATCAAAATAATGTTTTTTTTAATCAAATATTTTTAACATTCTGGTAAATATACTATTAAAAACAAATTCAATTGCAGTCAAGGTATTTAAAAAAAAAAAAAAAAAAATTTTTTAAATTATACACAACAAAATAATGAAAGTTTAGCATTTTTATTCATTTTAATACCAACTTTTATTAACACCAAATCTGTCAAAACAGGTGTATTCACAGAGCCATGTGTACGCCAGCTGAAACAATATTTAGGACAGAATTTTTTTTCAAGTCGGCAGCTAAATTAAGACAATTCTGCTTTAGTATCAGCAGTTGTGGAGAGGGGGGAAGGGAAATGGTGAAGGACTTTCTGCACAGAGTTGACAACATTAACTAAGATATTTACCTAACAACCATTGAGAGAATCACACACTAAAGATTGTTGCAGCAACTTATCAGTGCCACAAAGGTTGTTTTATTTTTTTTTGCTAAATTAGAGCAAGCTGTGGTGGAAACTGAATTGTTTAATGATAGGAATGCTAAAATATAATGAGAATGAAAAATGAAATATACAAAAATGACGGAAAGATATGTGCCATCATGAGATTTGCTAATAGACAATAGTTGCAGTGGCAGTAGGTATAATTCTGTGAGGGAAAGATGAAGAACAAAAGATGGGGAAAAGCTTTTTATATACCCACTAAATTCAGGCTTAGGCAATAGACTTGATTAAATGCCTAATCAGCCAACTGACCAACCAATTAAAAACAAAAATGTAAAGAAGCAATGAAATAAAAAGAAAATTCTGCCCAGGTTTTCTTTCTGAAAACTTAACGTTTTTTCTTTAACATTTTTTGGGATTTTTAAATATAAAAATAGTTCCTTCACTATAGTTATCACCATTTATTAAAACTACAAGTAGAAAGTGAGTGCAAAGGATAATAGCATTAGAAGAGGAATAGAAGCTAAAATGTTTAAGGGGGTATAGGAGGAGGAAAGAGATAAAGAATAACAACCAATACAGAAAAAAAAGGCAGAAACAATAACAAGTGCTAATGCTGCTGCTAAAGTTTATATTGGCTAAGACAGCAATTTTACTGCTATTGTTTTTGTTACTGCCACTGCTGCACCATTTACAGCCATATACATAAGTAAACAACACCTGTAGTTTTATATTTACAGCTGCCATTGTAAGAATCTAATAAAGTGATAAAAATCTTGGTCTTTTACAGTTAGGCTAGATTTTTATCCAGTTGTGTTTATTGTCAATATTTTTTTTTGTTGGATAATAACCGTTAATATATATCTTCTTTTGCTGTTTCCAATTCCCCCTTTAGTGTTGTTGCTGTGGTTACTTGCAGCATAGTCAATTCAGTCTTCAATATTTCTCAGAAAATTTCCGCACACTGAAATAAAAATGAAATAATTAACACCAGGTTAGAAAAAAAAATTAAAAAAAGAGAAGATAAAGGAAAAAAAGATTAAAATTTAAAATGGAATAATAGGTGAATTAATATACACACACACATACATACATACATAAACAAAGGATAATATTAAGACTAAAGTGAGTAATATGTAAACAATTTGTAAGCTGATATTAGTCTAAGGAAATAATTTGGAAAGTCATTAGCTAAAAGGATAACTAGAAACATTTCTCAGAGCAGTGGGGAGCAAGTTACTTCTCCAGATAATTACTGCAATTTACAATAGAGTTAAGAGTAGTATTAAATTATTTTTAGAAACTTGACAGTTGTCATCACTTATACAATGATCATTGCAAGAACAGAAGTCAATTTTTAAAATTCTTTAAAAAGAAAAATTCATCTAGAGGAATTTTGTAATAATTGAGTCAAGTTAAAACATTTTAGAAAAGTTTTTCTATAAAGCATCAAAGAATAGAGTTGAATGAGAGAAACATTTTCTGAAAAAGAAGCCTGAGAAGGAAAGATATTAAGTAATTTCCATAATGTTAGGTAATAAAATAGTTTATTAAGGGTCAGAATTTTGCATTAGAGAATTTGGGTGGGAAATAGAAAAAAAAATTGTAATCAACAATTACTTTAATATTGGAATTATACTTAACACTTTCCATTTATATGCAAACTAAGCAAAACTATTGCTATGTATGTGCATGAGTGCGCATACATGTTAGTTTTGCATACAGTTGCCATTCATACAATTGTGCATGAAATCCAGTTTCCAGATGTTGATAGAAGTAATAGTAGTGGATGGTGAAGTTTAGCAAAGCAATAATTTATATCCGAGCTATGAGCATAATGCAAAAGATTTAGGTATTAGGTAGGATTGGAAGTTAGTTGGTCCAGTGAGAATCATTCCATCAGTAGAAGAAAGGTTAAGTATTATTAATGGGTAGGGGTGGGAGAGCCTGTGTATGTGTCGCTGCTACTTACATCCATGGTTCAGGAAGATAATGATTCATTGTTCTCTGACTATACAACAACAAAATTCATTAGTCTTCCAGACCATGAGTGCCAGAGGTTAGTTACAAGCCAAGTGCCATCACCAATGTGTCAGTCATGCAGATCATTAATCACCATCAACTACCACTTGCCAGCAAGCCAGCTATTAATAAGGCTTAACTGGCCAAAATCAATGAATCAAACAAATTTGTTATTTATTCCAATCAAAAAAAGGTTACAAGTCATCATAGATTTAAACAGGAGGAAACAATTTTAAAATCTATTTGAAACTTTTTCAATTGAGATGATCACTATAAAAGATATAATGAAACCATTACAAAAAAGAAAAAAAAATGTAGAAAATAATACTAGTGAGATGTTTATCAAAGCAGCTTACAGAGATCCATAAAAAGCCATAACTATAACAATACAAATAATAGCTAGACTTAAATATAGCACACGCTTAAGCACAAGTAAACATATATTGACTCTAGGAAAATAGCATAAACTTTCTTAATGAATGAAAATCGTCAGTAAAAAAACAGTAAATAAATAAATACAAAAAATTCTAGAAACATTACACTTTAATTTTTCAAAACTAAAATTATTCAAGTCACAAAATAATTAGTTTTTAAGATAGCTGATTTGCAGATAAAAATTTAAAAAATATGTATAATGAAAGTTATTTGACAAAAAGAAAATTTAAATCTGGTTTTATAAAAATTGACTTATGTGATTCTTGCAATGAACAAAAAACAATACACAAAAGTCTCAAATCATGACTTTCAAAACAAATCTTCATCCTTTAACATTCATAGTTATCCAGTTAAAGAAATTAAGAACTATAACAATGAACATGAAAAGAAATTTGTAATTTGTCCAATAAATATTAATATTTTCTATTTCAAATTATTACTTTATAGATATAACATTAGTGATAATGAAAAGTGCTAAATGTTAAAAAAAAACACACACACAAAAGGCACTCGAGAATCAAAGAAAAATGTTTTTAGTAAAGGGCAAGAGAAGGAAACATGCATTATAGCAGATTACTTCATGCACAAGCTAGAAATTTAAAGATAGAATATAATGAATAAAGATGGAGACAAGAATTAGCGAAAATCTGGTTACAACAAACACCTTGGGAAATAGAGATTTGACGTAAAGGAAAAAAAAACTCAATTTTAATAAAGGCAAAAGCAAACAAGCTCCTTTCTCACATATACACAAAAGACAAGCTATGAGAAAAAGGAATGCTAACCTGTTTTGCAGCAAGAATTGTGCAGCATCTATCTGTTCCTGAGTGCCTGTGATGGTAATTATCCGGTCATTAGATCCTGGCAATGCCTCGTCTATGACAACCTGGGCACCTGACTGACGGCGAACTTCTGTTATACGATTACCCCCTCTTCCTATTATAGCACCAGCAAGCTGAAATCAGAAAATAGGTAGATTTTTTTCTTATTACCTTTGTTAGCATTCAAAAAGAGAACTAGGTTTACTAAAATGGTTAAAATCAGCATCATAAATATTGTTGCATTAATGATATCTTAAGGTCATTCCATAATGATTAGAAATGTTAAAATTGACAAAGATCAAATATTACTTACATCTTTAGGAATGGTAACTTGTGTAGTTGTAGTTTGTTCCATGCCAAACATCATTCCTTGCTGGCCCATTCCACCCTAAAATTAGAAAATTCAGAAAATAAATAAAAATACAAAAAATTGTCACAATTAAGATGCATCGATATAACTAGTAAAATACAACTACTTACCATGCTATCCTGGGCAAAATTCTGTTGACCTCCATAAAAGCCTTGACCACTTCCACCTCTTCCTGGGTTGACAAATCGATTATCTGAAGAAGATAATGGAATTGGGGATTACAGTAAAAAGAGAAAGGCTCTTTTAAGAATAGTGAAACAATTTCATGAAAAAAATATTTCAGAAACTTACCACCTCCCCGGCCACCTCGTGCTCCCATGTTACCATTCATAGCACCTCTGAAAAAAAATAAAAAATAAAAATAAATAAATAAAAAGAATAAGAAAAAGACCATACATGACATGGGGTCAATAAGAGAACTTAAATTTATTCAGTGTTAAAAAAAATCAAGTCCAGAGAATCCCATGCTTTAATAGCAATAATCACCGGTTTAACATTTAGTGCAAGATACATAAAAAACTGTGAAAAGTGAAAGTATTGTTGTTAGGCATGCAAAGAAAATTACCCTTAAAACAATGAAAGTGAAGAATATGAAAGATAGTGATGAATGTATAAAATAAATACTGGTTTCCTAACAGGTATATTATGATACTGATCTTTAATCTAATCCCTAACAAAGGACAAAGAAAGCATGACAAGAGTTTTTATTAAATAGTAAAAAAGAGATACCACCACTGCATTATAAAGGAAGCAAACCAAAAATGTCTCTAACAAGTTTTCGAATAGCATTCAAAAGTTTTAAAATATTAGTATGAATTTTTTTTTTCTTCAAGGGCAGGTGTCAAGTAAGAGATTGATCAACACAATAGGAACCATCAGTGATACCTCTAGACAGAAGGTTGGGGCCCATAGTAGAAAAAAATGCACTTACAGCTCATGTGGTTTAAGGACAGGGTTTCAGAGCAAAGCGATTGCTGACAAAGCATGAATGAAGATAATAGCACAGGTGAACAAATCACAATCTATTTAACTAAAAATAAATTTTAGAAACTAACAAACCACCTGCACAGAAAAAGGAAGTATATTTTAGGAATAGCTATTTTTATCAGAGAAAATACTTTCTAAATTAAGAACTATTAGAAGAGGAAAATCTGCATGACACTTGTAGGATATTTTTTTTTCTTTTAAAGTGGGTTCATTCTTTTCTAGAGGTATCTCTGCTGCAAACTGTTGGCATATCAAAAATGGTTTAGCATATATGTGTATATGCACACTCGCATACGCACATGAGTGCATGTGCGTGTGTGCTATATGTATATGTAGTTTTATTACCTCATTCCTCCAAGTGCTGGCAGGTTTCCATCCTCTCTGCCCCCGTTGCCACTGAGATCACCATTGCCATAGGGGAGAGCAGCACCCATGTTGTCCCTACCTCCAGTAAGGCTAGGTAGTCCACCCCTGCTCATGGAGCCAGACCCGACCCTGCCCACATCTCCCATGCCTCCAGACGTACCTCTGAAAATTTCACAATTCAGAGTTATTGGCAGCAGAAGTTTGATTAAAATTATTATGTTGTTATGAAAGAAGCAAGAGCTGAACAGGCTTTAAAAGATTGCAGTCCAGTCATGTGATGGTTGGAGCCAACAAATGGATGAACAAACCGGCATTACAAACAAATGCTAAAGAAATTTGAAGACAGTTGTGGAGTTGCAATCTCTTTAAAGAACCCTTTTTAAACCAAATAAGAGTTTCTAATTAAGTTTTAGGTTTTGGAATGAATAAAGATGTGCTATTTTTAACATAAATAGAATTTTGTATTAATAAGGAAAAATGATAAACTGACAAGAATCAGGATTAAGAATAAGATTATAGAGAGAACAAAAAAATCTCTCAAAACTAGGATGGAACAAATAGATTTCATATTTAAGATTTTTTACTTGGATAATTACCCTATTCTAAATTTCCACAACATTTCAATCAGTGTCTTCTAGATAAAACTAATGGGTTTTAATGAAGACAAAGAATAATCTATTTCATTTTAAAAATTATCAAAAAAAATAATGCCTCAAAACTCAAAATTAACTAACCTAATCACATGACAACTAAAAAGAAAAAAAATCATGGAAAAGATTTCAATTTTATATGACCCAATAATGTAAAACTTTAACAAAACACATTAGGATTATTTAGTGCATTGCATGAAAGAGGAAGGGGGGGAAAAAAAAGAGCTTCTGTAAACTAACCTTCCTCTCATCTGCGGGCTCATCAATGGAGAGACTCCTCCTCGTGGAGGTGGGGGAGGGGCACCGCGGGGCAATTTCCCTCGGCCTCCCTCAGCAATGGTATAGCCGCCATAGTCATGAGCATAGTACTCATCATAATTATGTGGATCATATGGCTGGTTCACTCCTTTAGGTGGGGCCTGTAAAATTCATATTTTAGAGTTCAATTACCAATTAAAGTGAACACTTTCAATTCCATTTTAGTAGAAAGAAACTAAAAAGCATCTAGATTTTCAGTTAATTTTTCTTCAAAATAATTATATATATATATATATATATATATATATATATTTTTAATTACAAGTTTTAGAATTCAACTATTTCAAAATAAACAACATAAACATGATAAACATAAGATAAAAATGAAGAGTATTAGTTAATCTTTTGAATTACCTGTAAATATTTTTCTTAATCAGTTTATTAAAAAGAAATGTAAATAAAGAAAAGCAAAAAAAAACCTACCATTTCTAGAAGTTTGTAAATATTTCTTATACAGTCTGTGACAACAACAGGCCTTCCTGAGATAGCAACAACACGATCTGTTGATTGTGGGCAACATGTTGAATAAACTTTTATGCTTGTCCCAGTTTTCTTCAAAAAACAAGAATATTTTGAATTTAGTAAAAAAAACAACAAAATTAATGTCTGAAATCCATATTACTTTTAAAGTAAAAATTATTAAGATAATACTTAATATTTCAAATGGCAGGTTCTCATATTTCTTTGTAATAAAACTACCTTTAACTTTAATGAAACCATAAAAAATATTATGGTCTGGGTACAGTATTACCAAAAATTGACACATTAGCTTGGTGGAAACAAATCATTCACCTTGAATGCCTCACTTTTAAGATAAAGCTAGAGTCAATGAAATGACAAGTTTTGAATTATTTTTTAAAGAATGTGTGACTAATATATATATATATATATATATATAAATAAATAAAAGTCAGTGATCTCTAAAATTTATATACCATTAACAATGTTATAAACAAAACAAATATGACAATCTAAATTTGTCAAGTTAAATAAAAATAAAAAGATGACTTACTTCCCTCAGTTCTTTGATCTTGAATCCTGCTCTACCAATGATACAACCAGCTTGGCTCTGATGAACCAGAGCTCTCATCTCACAATCAAAATCACTATCTGAGAATTGTTTGTACTAAAAAAAAAAAAAAAAAGTTATTAATTTTTTTTTTTATTATTTCACTTCAGCTAAATAGATTGAAACTAATTTACAATAAAATTTTTTTGCTTCTTTTTGGTTTTATTTATAAAAATAAGTTAACTTACATCTTCAAGAGAGGGAATGATGTCCATCAAACATTCCAAAGCTGTGTCTATATCGGCACCAATTGTCAAGATTCTGTAAAATGTAAACAATATCTTAATAGAATCCATTCCAATCCAAGCACAAATAGAATGTTAAACCAACACCAAACTAAGCAGCTCAAAAGGTTTTCAGTTTATGCTGATACTTCAACTATGTTAAATAAAGATTCCAGAGGAGTATTCAGAATACTGTGATGCATCAACACAAGCAGCTATTGATGTTGAAATGAATGTGCTAACAATACTTTCATCAGGTAATCATTAGCCCAACAATAATATTAAATTTGGGACCTTGGATTGTGGAATTATTTAGTCATTTAAGATATCTATATCAATAAATTTTAAAAATCCAAATTTACCACTTTATATTTCACAATTAGAAAAATTTTAGATTGTGAATAAATAAAAATTCACGCCTGTACAGAACTTTACATGCACGAGTGCATCATGGTTTTAAAATTGCCTGCTCTTAAAAGTGACGAAAAAGAAAAAAAAAAAAAAAACTCATGGAAAAGAAAAGAAGTCCAAAAAGTAGCTTAATTAGACTAAGAAAAAATGTTTTAAATAACAACAGTATGCTTTGTTAAGCTGAAGCAAAATGGAGTCGAATGAACACAAATGCATGTTCCTTTATGTAACGGTATTAAGAGAAAAAAAAATCCTATAATTTATACATCAAATCCCAACACTGTTCATTCCAAAACAACCAGAATAGGCAGACAGCAGTTCTCTACACACCCACACAAGGCACTTCTGATTTAAAAAGAAAAAAAAAAAGAAAAAGAAAAAAGGGGAAAAAAAAAAACAGAAGGGAAAAAAAGAAAAAAGTGGGAGAGGGAAAAAAATTAAAAAGCTCCACTACAAGAGCTGATATACTAAGTAATAGGGTTCTCCACAAACTCAGAACTCAACAACATGAGAACAAGCATGAAGCCACAAGGTATTACTGTGGCAAAATATATAGAACTTAAAATTGGTCAAAGTATAAAAATTAGCATGGATACCTAAATTTTAAGATTTTCCTACAATAGTCAGTTAAAGAATTACTTTCACAAGATAATTAATCCCAAACTTCCCCAAACTAAAAATAAATAAACCACCACAATCAAAACCATCACCAATAGAAAACAGCCATATAACCATAAGAAAATAAAAAACACTTCATAGGAATGAAAAGGTCAAAGCCAGAAATTAAATTTTTGACATATCAGAAATTGAAAAATGGAAAATGTATGGAAGTTTTGTATTTTTTTTTTTTTATTAGATTTTAAAAATCAAAGCAGAATTTCATGCCCGTTCTGAGTAATTAAGCCCTGCATGTGGTATCTCCCATCCTCCAAGGTAGTCAACTACAGTTATTGGGAAGAATAAGAATTAGAACAAGGAAAATATTTTTTTTTTTAATATTAAAAGAGAAAAGGATAGAAAAGTATTATAAAAGAAAAAAAAATTTTTTTTTTCAATTAAAAAGGTGAAGAAAGGAAATCTTAGATGTGGGTGGGTAAGGGAAAGAAAAAAAAAAACACTTATATTTAGAAAATAAAATGAACAGAAAAGAGAAACAGATAGAAGAAATAGTAAAGAACTTATAAATGGGCTTTAACATTATCAAACAGTCATAATAAAATGTGTAGTAGTACAATGCAGTAGGGTGCATACCGTTCAGGGCCGGTGCAATCGGGCACTGTAACACTTGCTTTGAACTGCATCATGGACGGACGGGCAGGGATGACGTTCCATGGGTCAGGGACATTCAGGGTCAACAGACGGGCCATTGGTGGACATAGAAGGGCGAGAAGAATGGGGCAGGCAAGATATATATAACAAAGTATTACTACCAGAAATCTTCACAATGGGCATAAAAAGTAATGTAAATGAAATTCATACATTCACTGAACAAGTCAACTTCAATGAGGCTGAGATTCTGTGGAATAAAAACTTGAGGCATTAGTTAAGACAAACTTGGAGTATGAATTGTTACTCTGAGAAAGTTTTTGAAAAAACAGTCTCATGACTAATGTTTAAGCTTTTTTCTTTTCTTTCTTTTCCATTTTTTTCATGGTGATTTTCTTTCTCCCCCTTTGGAGCGGGTTCCCGGGAAGGGGTTAGCAGAGAAAGGTGTTTTTTGTTAGGGATGATATATACAGATTCACAATGCACTGAGCCTCCCCTGATGGGTGTAAGTCTGCTGCCTGGTGAGGAAGACAAAACTGTAGATGATCTAACCAAAAACCAGATCTTGTATTTCAATTTTGCTTAATAGCATACAATCAAGCAACAAGCAGAAATTTTTACACATGTATATATATATATATATAAATTATAGCTTTTGTTTTCTTACTCCATGGTAAAAAAAAATTCTTTATTTATATATTCTTGCATGCATTGGCATGTTCATATAAATAATACCTACAACAAATAAAGAAGGAGTATTAGCCACAAGACAAATGCAAATAGGAAATTCTCTTGATTACTTCCTTATTGATAAAGCTTCATCATCATATATTAATATGAATCAGTTAAGTTGAGATCAGCAATTTATTTAAAACCGTTTTAAATAATTCATTTTGCTTAAGAAGCCAATACATGCAATGCACCTTTGAAAAAACCTGTATTGTCATGCAGTTTATTTCTGTAATACCTCTATAAATGAAAGTTTAAAGTAATGTTCTAGTAAATAGTTGGGATTGCGAAATAAAATTTTCCAATAAAAAAACAAAAACAAAAAAAAAACAATAATTTCAAAGAAGTTTGAACTCGTAGAGTTTTTAAATTGTTATATTTCTGAATTTACATTAACAGCTCAACAAATAATAATGCAATGGCTGCCAGAGGTAAACAACGGAATATTAATCAGTAGTAATTAGAATAAAAAAGAATATCAATAAATTGTCATCAAATGATTTTAGTTTCAGGTAAAAGATTCATCAATTTAACCAATCTAATGTAGCCTTAGATGAAATCAACCAATCTTGTATTTTTACACACAACTTTTGGCCATGAAAATAGAAGGAAAGTTCAATTTTTTTGTAATTGGAAAAACACACTAAAATAAAAAAAATATCTAAATCCCCATTTTAAGCAAGATTGTAATATTTGGCTGAAAATCTTGGAAGCCAAACAGAGTGAACAAATGAAAAATTTGAATCCTGGGACAAAGAACAATTACCAAAATGGATAAATCAAAGTATTTTGTTCACATTTTGAATTTTCCTTCATAAAGTTTTATTGGGAAAAAAGTTGATGGAAAAACTACCAGTTAAAAAAAAAATAATAGTTAGGGAATTTTATAAAAAAGAGAAAGAAAAAAAATCTAGCTTATTCTAAATAGAAAAAAGAATGATACAATAAAGAGTTATCTATATACTGGCTAGCCATAGAAATAATGAATGCTAAATACATAGTTGGAGAAAGAAAGATTGGAATTATGGATTTGGGAGAAAAAAAAAAAAAAAAAAAAAAAAAAAAATGAAATGAAAAGGAAAAAACAATTAAAAAAATGAATAAATAAAGAATACTCACATCTTCTCTCAATCTCTTGATGTTACTACCAGACTTTCCAATAATAGCACCAGCATTCTAAAATGATAAATTTTATCGACAATATTTAAAAACCATAATTCATGCCAAAATTAGTGCTTTTAAAATAAATTATAAAAAGTAAAATATTTTCTACCAAAACTTAATGAACACTAAATTAAAAGAAAAAAAAAATTTCAAAATGGTATTCAATGTTCTTTTGGAAAAAAAAAAAAAAATCTATATAAATATAATTGTAACTTAAGAGGGGGAGGAAAAAAAGGCTAATTCTATCTTAGTTGTTTTCTTCCTTAGATCACAGGGTCAAATTTTTTAGGAATCAAAATATTTAAAACTGAATAATAAAAAAAAATCATAATTACCTTACTCTGTAAGAGAATCCTCAACTCTATTCTAGGCCCATCGCCACGAGCTCTCTTCATGGATGAATCCTCTTCATCATCTTCCAATGGACGTTTCATCATACCTGATAGTCAATAAAATTTAGGTATAATGGGATTTTATTCAGTTGTTTTAACTTCAACTATCCTATTAACTTATACTTTTTTAATGAAATATTAAAGGATTTCCTTGATATAAAAAAGTGAAGTAACAGCAACTTGTTCCTTTGTTTCAAAAAGGAAGATAAACTGAAAGGAGGGAGAACAGCTATTATAAACAGTTGAATGAACATGAAAGTAGAAAGAAAAAAGGTGGCTTTGAAGATAACTAGCCAACTGATAAGCAAGTAAATCCTAAAATTATTAACAATTTGATACCAAAACCACAAGTTCTATTTTTAGGTTTACAAAGAACTGTAAACAATTAAAAAGACTAGTGTCAGTTTATAATTAATAAAAGTTCCTGTGATTAAAGTTCAATACTGAAAAATAATTGTTTTTTATAATAGAAAAATTAAATTTGTTACAAACACAATCAAGAATTTTCTTTAACATATCAAATAAAATTTGAAAGAAACTGACAGCGAAAAGTGGCTTAAGATTTAAATTTAATCAATATTTCATAACAGGTTGTTTTTTTTTCAATATAAATATGCCATAAATTGGTGACTAATGATAATGTGTATAGAAAAAAAAAGATTAATTATCCATAGAATATATATTATTAAAAATAAGATCGAATAAAGTTTAACGAAGTAACTTCTCAAAAGATTATGTGGGATAAGTAAAAAAATTGTAGGACAAGACACCTAGAAACTAGCAAAGAGCAATAATAAGTAGAGTTTCCACATTGCAAGCAAGCAATAGGCCAGTAATTTAAAAGTGTTCCTACCTGGCTGTCACTGATGTGCCAGTCCACCACACCTATGCCCAGCAGCAGCAGCACATCAACATAAGCAGAAGACTAAATGATGTGAACTGATCTGACTACTACTACTTAAATGGCTTCTTTTCACCTGTGTTCTTAACAGGTTTTTTGTTGATACTTAGTCCACCTAGCAACAGCCAATCAACATGTGCCAGCATCCACCTACCTGACCAGCAAGCAACAAGGGGAGGTGGGCTAGTTATTGTTAGAAGCAAGCTTTGTTAAAATACAAGCACAGGGGCACAGGTAATTAATAATCAAAGTCACTGATACTGAGACAGCTATAACAAGAGTGGGACAATAGAAAAAGCATTTGCAGAAGAGAAAAAAAAAAGCAAAAAGTATTGATCAAAAACAGATTGATAAATTTGTAAATATAAAGTTCTCCTTAATAGCTATTTTATTAGTAAATTTGATTTTAATAGTAATTGTTTTAAATAATTGAAAAATAAATTCCTAAAATAGAATAAATGGAAGTTATTTTATTTTTCAACAAATGTAACTCATCTTTGCGATGGTATATATATATATATATATATATATATATATAAAATAGACCGTACGTAACAATAGTAGAGAAACTATTTGTTTTTGGTATTTTAATTAGTAAATAATGAATTACATAAAAAGATTTATTTCCAAGAAGATGGACAATAATGTATTAAGCAGAGAATCCTGGGTAAGACCATGGCAACAACAGAAAGATGGGCATGGGAAGTTTAAAGAGAAGAAATAATAATAAAAAAATCAATAATGCAAAGCCATCAATATGTACTTTGTGACACCTGTTGCCACTGCATCACCTGGCTGCCTTGGTAACATTAAGCTACCAATGACAGCCAAGAAAGAGCTACATTAGAGCTCCTCCCACAATTTCAAAATAAAATATAATGTAGCAATTCCTAAAAGAAATGAAATAAAACAAAACCAAACTGGAGAACTTACTTAACTCACCTTCTTTAGCCAAGTCCATAATTTTGAAAACTTGAACTTTATACAATTGGACAATAGATTAACAAATGAAAGGTGTTGGGTCAAATCCTTTCTGCCTACACTCAGCAAGTGGTCACCACCTGGTACGACCTTCTGTAACAGAAGCAAAAATCTTATAAATTTTAAAATCTAATACTTAAATGAAATATTAAATAAATATATATAGATATTAAATAAACCAAGTCCAATTCATGGAAATAGAATAGAATTAATTAAAAAAAAAAAGAATTTTTTTTTAATGAACTTCATATTTACATCAAGAAAATAAAAACGTCTATTAACTAGAAATACTACATTATTGGAGATACAAGTTTATTTTGTCCCATAATCGAGCGTTATGTCAAATCAATTTTTACCAAATTGAAATTAATCCGTTTCAGCCCATAAAATCCGCTCCCATTTTTCACCAATGAGTATTTAAATTTTTAGAAAAAGTACTTAAAAAATATACTGTTTTCATAAAATGTGTTTACCATGAAAATCAATTTGTGTGAACAAAAGGAAAACAGGATAAAAAGGACTTTAAAGTAAAAAGGAGTATTACTTGCTTTCTAAGAAATATATTTCCATAAATCATTTATAAAGAATAATGTATTATTAAACTGGTTTTTAGTTAATAATTAAAGAGTCATTATTTTAAAACTAATTACCAGTTTTTACTTAAAAAAAAGAAAAAAAAATTATTACAGTTCAAATTACTTAGAAATATCTTATTTACAGGATACATAAATAAAATTTTAAGAAGTATATTTTTTTTAAATTCATTAAATTTGAACTTTTTTCTTATTGTACATACATTCTAAAAAAAGTACAAGAATACATTTTTTTCTTGGGAAAAAAAGGAAAAAGGTTTTCTTTTTAACTCCTCACATTAAAAAAAATTTAGCATGTGTATAATAAAAATTCAAACAGAAAATCTATATTTTTTTAAATGTGTTAAAAACTTTAATGCATACAATAATTTTTTAAATAATTTTAATTTATTGGGAGAGTAGGTAAGTATCAAGCCAAAGAAAAAAGTTTGTCAGATGAAAAAAAATATTCTCAATATTCCCAGAAAAAATTACATTTTTTTTCTATCTAATAAAACAGATTTTCAAAGAATTTGGTGCCTGTAGACCAGTAAGCTACCCGATAGCTGTATCATCTAATTGTGGCTCGTATGCCAAATCCTAGATTGAAAGTCAAAGCAAAAAATTGACCAAGCAATGACTCGTATCTCAGAAAACTTATATATCAAGTTACCAAGATCTCAAAAGTACCACTGTATTATAAACTGGTTTCAAAAACGGGTGTAATAGCATAATAATTCATCAACTTAACTGATAGCCAATAAGGTTAAAATCAGAAGGAAAAAGGATGTTCAATTCTTTGACATTGACTAACACACCTAGTTAAGCTACATATAAAACATAAAATTTTGTTTTAGTAAATTTTTACTAACATCACAAACATTCATTAAAAGAGAGATGGTTCATTGTCATAAATTGCAGATTTCAATTTTCCCAAAAATTCATTAAATGTTTAACAATATTTGTATATAAATTGGAAAAATATATCCTGATTCAAACTAAACAAATGAAACTTCCTTTTAAATAAAGGAAGTTTCATTTGTTTAGTTTGAATCAGGATATATTTTTCCAGTTTATTTCAAGATATAAAATTTATTGAAACAAGTGAGGCATGCGTAATCCCCCATGACTGCACAGTGAATAGAACATAAAAAAAAAGATACATAATGATATTTTGAACAGAAATGTTAAATAGCCCCCAAAAAGGGTTATTAGCCCTAAAAAGCCATGGGGACGCAAACCAGAATTTTTTTCATGTTCAGAAATAATTTACATTTGGTACAATACTTTTCACATTTTGGACAAGTTTTAGGAAACTAATGGATGGATCAAAAGTTATAGGGCAAAAAGTTTCATTTTTTATGAATTTTAGGCCTCTGGGGATGCAACGAGATTTTTGTAATAAAATGTTTTTTTACTATGCACCTCTACATATAAAAATACAATTTGTGGCAAAATTTCAGAAAAAAGTAATGGCAATAGTCTGGACACACGGACCAACACATGCCACTGAAAACAATGGTCTCTCTGATAAATGGGGAATAAGGATTTGAAGAAAATAATCTGAGAGAACCAATTTTCTGTAAATACAGAAGTTCTTATTTTAAATGGATAGTTTTTTTTTTTCTTTTAACCATAGAGGATTGTAAATTTTCTGACAAAAAGCTATCTTTTATTATTTCAAAATTCTCTAATGCTGATTTCATTACTTAAATAGAAATGGAGCCATGGATGATCCTTATTTATAAATTAAAATATTGGAGAGTAAAGAATTTCTTTTAAATAAAGAAATAAATTTTATGAACTTGTAACCTTGTTTTAATAAAATGGTAACCACTTTCACATAATTTAGAAATACAGAAAGTATTTTCTTCCTCAAATTGTTAGAAAGATTTGAATGTAAATTTAAATCAAAATGTTGAACAATGTTTTGTGTAAATTTTTTTTTCTTCATTTTTAAGAAATACATTTAAACATGAAAAAAAACTTTCACATTATTTCGATAATTCTCCATCTTAACATATTTTAATGTTAATTTCCTCACAAAAAAAACAAGTGGAATCAAATATAATTCGACTTTGTATTTAAATGAAAAAGATTCAGGAAAACAAATGAGTAGATAAATACAAATATTTGAAAAAATATTTCTGTTGTAAAAAAAGTTCCCACAACTATTCATAAATACTAACATTAAAGTATATATTCATTCAAAAATAAAAATTGATTTTTTTTTTCAAATAAATTAATGATAAAAAAAAGTTCTTTTTAAAATTAATACTTGTTTAGCAAAATGGAGAGTCAACAAACATTTTTCTGTTTTGGAAGTTTGCTTAGTTTTGTGAACAGTTATAATAAACATTAAATTCTATTAAAGAGTTTCATTTCATTCTCAAAAAATAACACTAAAATGCGTTTTCATGAAAGAGGCAAGCGAGAAAAAACTTAAATTATTTTTAACCACCAAATATCTTCAGTGCAATTAATTTTTACAAAATAGAAAATGATGTAATTTTAAAGGTCTAAAAACTAGAAAAATTCAAAAGCAAATTTACATTAAACATTATATACTTGCCACATTTATAGCAATTTCGAAAAATATAAAACACTAACAATTTAGAAAAAGTAATGGAATATGGGAAAAAAAAAGTTTCATAAATTTCTATCAGGATGAGTGTAGATCAGGTAAGGTGATATTTACAGAAAACGTATTCTATCTATTACACATTGATTAACAATACCAAGATTGCCTCCCTTGTCAAAACTGTTCTTCAAATTCTTTATCGAAATCAGAAACAAATTGTAATTTTTCTTATGCAAATAGTTTCTAATTTTACAAAAAAAAACAAAAAAAGGTTCACTGAATTGAGTTTTGCTGCTAAATAAACATGCTGTTTTTAAATAGGTTAAAGAAAATGTTGATCAAGGTGTTTATTTATTCAACATGCCTGAACTTTTAATAAATCATGTCATATATATAGAATAAATATTTTCATGTAAAATTTATTAATGCTTCTTGCTGTTAATCAATATCTTTTAAAAGTTTTAAAAATTTAAATTCAAAGTGAGGTTAAGAAAAGTAGAAAAAATTTGAGGAATATTTTTCTTTACTTTTGATTGATAGATATACTTTGGTATTGAATGAAAAGACAATTTTAGACAAGTCTTATGAATTCTAATATAAATGAATAACCAGCTTGACCCCTGACAAATTTATAATCCATAAAACTATGCCCTAGACATTTGAATTGGTTTGTTGAAAAAAATACCTGATTGATAATAAAAAAATTAATTTCTTTTTATAATAATAAAAAATAATATATATATATATATATATATACATACATACATACATACAGGGTGCGTCAGGTATATGAGAACATCGCGTAATGTCGTTATTGTTACATTATAATTATTTTTATTCTTTTTTGCAGATAATGAAAAATGTCAGATAATAATGTAACGAAACAAATGAAAAGACATGCTGTAATTGTCACAATAAAGGCAGATCATAGCGATTTACAAATTGCACAATTTCTCGCCCGTTCTTTTGTTTTTAAAGTTCGTAGGGAGTTAGAAGAAAATGATGGTGATTGTTAGCAGGTTGCTAAACGTAAAAAGCACGACCAACGGTCAGACACGATTAGAACACCTGAATTTATTCATCAAGTTCAGAATATTATTGATGAGAGCCCCCAAAAGTCAATGAGGTCCATCGCAAAAGACCTGAATGTTTCAGAAGCCACAATTCGAAGGACTGTTCATGAAAATCTTCGTTACAAGTCTTATGTGATGAGGAGAGGCCA
The DNA here is from genome assembly GCA_034780655.1 of Idiosepius hallami. Classification (NCBI taxonomy): domain Eukaryota; kingdom Metazoa; phylum Mollusca; class Cephalopoda; family Idiosepiidae; genus Idiosepius; species Idiosepius hallami. Next base: position 2,417,133 of record JAUZSX010000041.1, read on the forward strand.
GTTTATGTCCGAGACCACCAAAGAGAATCGTTTGATAAGGTCCAAGAGGCTGTTAAACAAACTGAAACATCCTGTTGAGCAAGGCATGCTTTGGTTTTTCTCAGATGAGAAAAACTTTGATCAAGATCAAAAGGTAAACAGAA
>JAUZSX010000041.1:2425138-2439245 GCA_034780655.1 Idiosepius hallami
TTTTGACTGGGATTTGAACTCGCGTAATACGATTCCAAAGCCCAAGCTTTTACCAATGCTCCACCGTCGCTGCCCAAAAATAGGCAGATATATTTTCTTCATTTGGATGTGTGTGAGTGTACACATTATGCATGCCTAGCTTTTAATATTGAGTACCTGACAGAAAATACTACAAACTGATATTTCGGCTACTATAGAAATAAAGAATATGTCAGTAGTGACCAACCTTTGTCATGTGGAATTGGGAGTGTGGGTAGTTGTTGTCCTATAAATTCATGTTGAACACATTGTTTCATTATTTCTTTTTTCAAATCAGACTCTATATCAAGCAACAGCTGCTTTTGCTTTCTATACACAGGACATTTGCCATATTTTCTTCTAAATTTAGGTGACTTCTTTTAAATTGGTTTATTTGTTTAGATTTCAACAATAAATAGAATGAAATAGAGAATTTAAAATATAAAAAAAACATTTTCTAAACTTCATCAATTATTGATTTTTTTTTTTCCTTTACTTACATGCCATCTGTTGTTCATTTGCACATTATAGGTAATAATATGCTCTTTCTCCAAGACCCTGCATGGCATTTTGATTTTTGCTGCATAAGAATCATAAGCTGGCTCCTCCCCAACCAAGATTATAAAAATGAACTGAGATGGTTGTATCTGTATTTTCCTGCTATTTTTGCCTTCTGTAAAAGAAGAAAATTTATTTTACAAAGTTGTGGTCCTTATCATTTGAATAGGTCAGTCTTTTTGTAACATCTGGCCACTGTCAAATATGTCACTTTGCAAGCCTATTTCCTAAACTTTTCCCCTCACAGCTGGTGTCAGTGGGGTGTCATTTTCTTTTTATTGTTTTTTTTTGTTTTTCTTTTCCTCAAATTTTTTTTCTGCTGATCTTGTGTTTACCTAATCATTTACAAGCTAACGACTTGCAATGGTTGTTTAGTTTTGCATTTCTTTAGTTTGATTACTTGAAAACTTGTGCTGACAGCTGCAACATTAGATTAAAAACTCAGGAACTAATTATATACAAATTGTGATTACCTCCTTTCTGTCCCTATCTTTATTGTTTGTTTTTTTCTAGACTTTTCTAAATAGGATATTGCTTCTATTTTTTTTAACCTTTTATGTATACTGTTCACAACTTTCTATAGTGTTTGTTTAGTGAAAATAATATTTTAAGGCTTAAAATATATCAATTCTCAGCTTCTGTGCTAAATACACAATGACTAGGGATTTTCAATCCAAATACCTAACAAAATTGTTTACAAACTACAAATTTCGAATTGACCATTAACCATATGTCTCTAAATCAAAGCACTCAAATGTAAAATTTTGATTGTCATTTATTATTCATTATTAAATGTGGAAACTGTAGAAAAGCATTGTTTTAGAATAGGTTTGTTTATTCAGCCTCATTAAGAAAAAATATGCCTGAGAATTTTGATTTAATCTTTGAACCCTGAAAGGCTAATATATTGGCCTTAGTGATCCACTAAAAAAGACAATATAGCCAATATTTCAGCCCTCCAAGAAGGAAATTACTGTGAAGGGCCGAAATATCGTCTATAAAAAAGACAATATAGCCGTAATTTTGGTAATTACAAATAGTCTTTTTTGCTAGTTATCACTTTTTTTGTTAAATCCCAAAAGATTAAAAAATAGTTATAAACTTGGAAATAAATTGTTCAAGCTAACCAGACTTCTATTCTCATCTAAATAGTTACTTTGATAAGCTTTTGGTCAATGTGCCCAACAGGTACTACTTAAGAACCTAAGAAATTATATATTGAATTTGGGAGGCTTTTTGAAAACACGAAACAAACACTTTATTCAATCCACAGGGGTATACTGCTCGCATTTCATAAGTGTTGGCCAGTTCTTTCTCAATCTGTTAAGTATTCTTAACTATTTCCATATGGTTGAATTTATACCTTCTGAATGAATGTCACTTATAGTTTTATATAAACCAATGTCTAAAACTATTTCACCGTGTGTTAGACAGAATAAATGAGATTAGAAGGCTAAACAGTTGGCATAAAAATAATTATAATAACAGTATTTAAGTTTGACAAAATGGGGGACAGACAAGACAATACAATTTGTGAAATTATATTTTGAACAAAAGAATACAGAATGAGGAAATAGCCGAGAGGAAATTCTTGTCATTCTAGAGGACATATGTGGTGTTTCTGGTTTCTGGACCAAACTGCAGAACCAGACTCTGGTTGGAGTATGTGATGTCAAGAACAGTCTATTATCTTACAATATTATTAAAAAAGAATCTTCTTATAAACCCAGACAAGCTAGATTCATTTTTTTGCTTTCAGTTCTTAACATATTATAATGCAGATTTGGTCTGTTTATGATAACTAAACGTGTATTCATGGTTGATTTCATAGTTTGGTCTGCCCATGAGACATTGCTGCATATTTATCTCACTCAAACTAACACTCAAATATATTACCGTTTTGTGTATGCATCCATAAGTGCTTCAATGTTGACTTGTCAGCCTCTCTTTTATTACTCTTATATTTGGCCATACATTTCATAACCAATAACATGTATCGTCAATATAGAAATCCTTTGGCTGATAATTTGAATCCTTCTCAGGAGAAAAGTTTATTAGAAGGAGGGTGAGGGGGAAAAAAAAACCTCTTATATAATATCTGTGTCTATAAACATAGTTTTATTCTTTTTTATCAAATATTCATTTCTTCTTTTGGCTTTTGTTTTTTCAAACCTTTTCTCTATGCATGGAAAGTAGTCATGTTTAATGGATAGATTATATTAGTTACAAAATAATACAATAATTTCCTTATTTATATCTTCATTTTGGGCAGCAAAGTTGGAGCATTGGTAAAAGCTAGGGCTCTGGAATCGTATTACTTTAGTTCAAATCGCCTTTAGCTTCCTCGAGCAGATGGGGCTCGTTAACTCAGGAGAGCAGCTCATCTAGGTGAAGAGTAACACTGAATGCAAAAAGCCGGTGTATAGCACGTAAAAATGGCCTTATGCCAAATTTGGGTTGGTGCTCACCCAGTAAATAGATAATATCTTCATTTTGAATTTCTAAATGTTCTTTCTTTTGCTGTATCTAATTTTGAATTTTTCCAACTCTATTCTCAACTATTGAGTTACTAATGTATATTCCCATTAAAAATAACTGGTTTTAAAAATGATTTAATAAATTTTACTTTAAATATTACATTCTCTCTCTCCCCCTGTTTTTTTTTCAACATTTAACTTATTTCAAACTAAATTCTATACATTAATTTACAAAACAAACTATTTCAAATAATTAAAATTCTACTTGGTTATCAAAACTAGTTTATGTGCCCAAGTTTCAATCATTAAGTATAGAAAATAAAAGACAATTCTATACAGCAATAATGGCCCAGTCTGTAAAGCATTAGAATTTTAAGACAAAAGTAATGAAGGTGAATTAATTGTTTAGGGTCTTATTCCAGATCTGGGATACATGTTATTGCCTTGAATCTTCAGGCTGTAACACAATGAATTCATATGAATGATTTATTATAGTATAGATATACACTGTTGTTACTGTTATCAAAATATTACTTTTATTAAATAACTGAGTATTACAGGATCTGATAATTTGAATAGCATTAGCTTAATTGTGTATATGAATGTGATTGTATTCCCTATATAATTTTTTGAGTGGAAGGAACTTGTATAATATCTGTGAATCTTGACATGGTATTTGCCTTTAAAATTAATAACAACATTAAGTAAATATATCTTTTGTGTATATTGAATGCATTCTCTAAGGTGGTTGGATTTATTAGTTTTTTAGATATGGGAAAGAGAAAATAAATAACTAATAAATAAATATAAAGCATCAATTGTTGATTCTGACAGCAGATATGTATTTACTAAACTTGAATATCTTTAAATTTTTAAGGTCATCCATTCACACACACATTTTTTTATTTCAGTTTTTAACCTATTCAATTTTCTTGTTTTTTTATGGCTTTATAAGCAAAGGAGTTTAAACAGAAAGATATATCTTGGGTTTTAAGATTTAAGGCATGTATAAGACAGTAAAAAATAGGCAGAGATAATATCAGTGGGCCAAGTTAATAGAAGTTGAATTAGACCCTACATATATGTTGTATTTTCAGGGCATTACTTAATATCAACTGTAAGTATATAAAAACACAGACACATATTTTCAGGTTTATTGTTTTGTTGATATGATCTTTTTCCTGCATTTTAAAATATCACTTTAGCTCAAAATAATCTTCCATGTTAATTAGAGAATCACTGTTTTCCACATAAACTTTTGTAACAAAATCCTTAGAAAGTCATTCAGTACCAAAAGTTTTGACTGCCCCATGATTATTATAGATTGTATAGAATCAAAATTTGATTTGTGCCAGGTAAAATTCCTTGCATTCTTATGAATCCAGAAGTTACACAAAGTTATTCAAACAGAACAACGGGACGTAAATAACCCTGATTTTAACAAAAACAACGCAACTGTATTTGCAGAATTAATACAATGGCTTGATGGCAGAAGTCTTTCTCTGATAATGAGGGAAGCATTAAATGACGGCAGAAAAGCCCTAAATATTTTAAGAGAACATTATTTGTTGAAGAGCAAGCCAAAAATTATTTCTTTGTATACAAATAATTTAGACTTCTCTTCTCATATTTGTTATTACTTTTTCAATGTCTCTGCCAATATGGTTTTTAATCTTCTTATGGTATTACTTGAACTCAGAACCTTCTCAAAACTGCCATCAAACTCTTTTTTCAATCCACAGAGGAAGATTGTCCACACTCCATAAGTGTTAATTGGTACAATGTCAATCAATGTTAAGTATTATTTGATATTTAAGCCTGCAGTTAAGATTGAGATTGTACACTCTATCAAGATTGAAATTGAAATGTGCAAATGTAAAAAGAACATGTACCCAGATACACTTGAATAAATTCACATTTGTAAAGGAAGAGAGATTTGTTAAATTTCAAAAAACATTTCAGAAATGTCTTCCTGATGGCCATGTTATTTGATATGGCATCAAACCGAAAATCTACATCTCTTTAAATGTCGGATGTAATTTGGCTCATTTCCAAAATTAGCCAAGCATAATTAGGCTATTTATTGTTTGATGATTTTTTTTTGTTTTATTAAGTTTTTTAATCTAATTTTTTTATTCATTCCTGTTTATTCTATACAACATATCTGTTATCTAATGAAAAAAATAAAAGATTTTCTTAGTCACAGCCAAGAAAGCCAGATGTTTCAAATCAGCAAATACAGATTAAAAGAGTTCAAATTCTCATTTATTTCTTATGATTTTGAAATAAAATCATTTTTAAAATGATAAAACTATTTTCATTTGCATTTTTCAAAGTTTTGATAACTTGTCATTTTAATAGGTTGCCCCATAAGTTCGTAAATATTTTTAAAATATTTCTCACCAAATAATTATGATTAAAAAATTATTCCCCAAAATAAAGACCACCATTTTCCAAGACTTTCTACCACCAATCTGCAAGTCAAAGAATTCATGACACACTTCCTATACTTTTGGGACAACCTATCAAGATTGTTTGTAAATTTAAGATTTTTACAAAATTATTTATTGACCTTTTAATTAATTTTTCTGTTTTTCTCTTTGCAGTTGATCTTTTTAAAAAGAACCTCCCTTGCCAAAGCCAAATTTCAATTACTTCAAAGACGAGTTTCTGTTTTATAAAATTCTAGAATAATTCTGTTATGTTTGGTCAATTAATGAGGCCATAAGATGACCACAGTATGTATGAATGGAAAAATGATGACATCAAACCTCGGAAAATTCCTAATCAGAATGTTGTCCAACGTATTTTTAACCGGCAGATCAGCATGGGACGACCTGGCGTACAATTTAATCAGTCTCGTATGTTCTACACAAACATTTTCCCAAACTTTACAATTGTGAATGTAGAAAAGCCGCCATGTTTTCTAAGGAAGTTTTCGCCAGATGGTCGTTACTTTATCGCCTTTTCTGCAGCGCAGACCTCACTTGAAATCTATGAATTCAATGGTCCTGCAGCTGCAGCAGACTTACTTAAACATTTCAGCGGAGAGCACACTTCCTCGGGTTACGACCCGCACCTGTCTTACCTGCACAGCAAATTATTTGATCGCTTCTTCACCCAGAAGCAGGTGACTGTTGTGGCAGCAAACCATGAGCAACTGAATCGCGAATGCAGCCTCTTCACTGACGATAGTAAATATGTCATTGTTGGCTCTGCTATTCACGTTCCAGAAGACCCCTCACCGCTCTTCTTTGAAATCTACCGAAATAATGAGTCTGTACCACCGAATCCCCGCCTTCCTCTGGAAGACTACTCCCTCCATATTGTTGAACTAGAGACTGGCTTGCTATGTGACACCCGTCAGTTTAAGTGTGACAAGATCTTCTTATCACACAACCAGGGACTTTATTTATATAAAGACACATTAGCTGTCCTATCAGTACAGCAACAAACCATTCATATTTTTCAGATCACAAAGGACGGTCAGTTTGTAGATGTCCGATGTGTGGGTCGTTTCTGCTTTGATGATGATGAAAGTATTCTCCGTCTTGGCCTTGACCCGGCTTCAAATTCCCATCATATCCGACCAATGGCTGAAAAGACCATTAATTCACTCAAACACAGATTGCTAGTATTTTTATACGACCGAGCCAAGCGAAGTAATTGCATGTTAGAGCTGCGTAAATTTTATCAATATTTTGATCAGTTTAAGAGTTTAAGAATGTGGAAAATGCAGCTTATCGATGCTGAGCATTTGCTGATAAAGTACGCCAGTGAAGAGGTTGTCACGCTGCGAGTAACAGACCCCAACTCTCAGCCATCATTCTTTGTGGTTTATAATATGATCACCACCGAAGTTTTAGCCGTTTATGAAAACACTTCTGAAAATTTGCTGGAACTTTTTGAAAACTTTTGTGACGTCTTTCGCAATGCTATGCTGCATAGCGATATGCAATTCACATGTTCTTCATCCAGCAACATTCATGCCAGACAAATGCAACACCGTTTTAAACAAACGATCATTAATGCAAAATTTGGTGGCCATACAGAAGCAGTAAAGAGATTACTTGCCCAACTACCAATTAATGCCCAGTCATTTAGTAGCAGTCCTTATCTTGACCTGGCACTTTTTAGTTATGATGAGAAATGGGTTTCCATGATGGAACGACCAAAAGCTTGTGGAGATCATCCAATTCGGTAAGTATCCAACAGAAAATTTCTTACTTTGACAATTTTTTTAATAAAAAAAAAAACTAAAAAAAATATTAAATTCAACAGAATGTATTTTTAAGAAATGCAATATTTGTCTTTTCAGTTTAAAAAAATTATTTTTAATTATTATTAAATTAGTATCATTGATTCTGATTATCAAATACCTAATTTTTCAAAGCTAGAATATTTATAGATTCAATCAATATTTTCAAGAAAAATACACACACACCACACACACATGAAGCAGATGTTGCTGCTTGACAATCTGATTAGCCCAAGGTTTTTGTTCTGTGATGGCTAAACATTAGTATATGTTAATAATCCCTACATGTCCCGGTAAAAAGAATTCTAAATAATAATTTTTCTGCAGAAATAGCAGTTTTTGATTTATTGTAGTATAAAGTTGAAACCTGCTTCTTTTTATGTTCTGTTTTCTTTTATATTTGATCATAAGTTTATAAGATTTTATAAATATTTCTGTTGCTGTATTAGTCAGCTGGTTAGAAAAGATTTTAGATACTCTACTTTTAGTAATCTTAAATTGATTTGATGTGCATTTCATAAACTTCTGTTTCTAATGTCGATTTTTTTTGTGTGTTTTGCTTGATTTTTTTTTCTTTTGTTTATTCCCCAAAAATATCTTTGATCTTCTCTAAAAAATGAGAATATCAATTCTAATAGAATATCTATATTCAATATCCAAATTTTTGTACATCTTAAGTAAGTGAACGTAGAATCGATCATATTTACTGAGGAACAACTAGCATCCCTAATCATTGACTTTCAAGATATATTTTGGAAAAAAAGAAATAGCTGAATCCCCAGTCATGATTATCTTAATAAAGTCTGCCTTTTCATTCAATTTCACAGAAAAATCAAAGTGTTCAAACAGATAGAAAAAAAAATCTTAATATCTAACACAACCTTTTAATAATGATAGATTTTAAGTTCAAAGTCAACAAATTTTTGGAAGTTAAATATACTTGAATAATGTATGTATGTATATTCTAATTCAACATTATATAGGACAAGAGTTAATTTAATAATGGATACCAGTAGCAACCCTTATCATTTTGGCTATTGTAACATTAAACACACTGAAAAATTCTATACAGTACCTGTAGTACAAATAGTCATTTTGCATTCAAGAAACTCTTAGAAGATATATTCAAGCATGGTTTTGAAGCCAGATACGTTTGAGATGAGGCATCATAATATAGGAATTGACTTTATTATTCGGACTTCTATCCTCATATTGGTAATTTTTATGTTTCTACACTACGTTTCGGCCTAGTTTACCTCAGGCAGTCTTCCATCCGTATCTGATGTTACGGTTAAAATACCTGAGGGTAACTAGGCCGAAAAATAAATTCAATTCCTAAAATATAAAAGTTACCATTAACAAGTTTTGATTGTTTGCCAAAACAAAGTTTTCCAAAAGAGGAAGAAGTCTTTTAAAATATTGAGTTATTTCCCTTAATTTGATCAATTTATTTTAGAATTTGGCTTAATGAGGTTTAGAGTTTGAATATATTTGTAGTCATTAATTTTTTATATATTTTCAATTTCTTTTACTTTGATATTGGTCAGTTGATGTAAATTGAACACACCATAATGCATGTCATACAAGATCATGAAAGTGAAAAATAATGCAATGCTTGATAAATACACTAATTAATTAATCATGATATATAAAGCGCTTACCAATTTATTTTTTCTTATAAATTCAATGACAGATTTTAATCTGGATAAATACTTCTTGAATTTCTAAGATGATGCTTTACGATTAGTTTTATTCATATTCTTTGAACTTTTATTTTTATCTTTGTTGGTATGTGTACAACATGTCTTTATCTGAAACTTTTATAGCATGGGATTCCTTAATTAGTATTATTTGGAATATAAGGATTAAAGTGAAGTATTTTTTCCCTTACTGATCTATTGCAATTTGTTTTACCTGGAATATTTATATGCTGCAAACTGATATTCTTAGTTTAAACTGTTTTTCAAATCAATTTAAAGCTTATACACTTTTTTCTAACTCCAAAAACACCAATCAAAGTTAGGAACAAGGACAGTTTTACGTGCTTATTATATCTCTGGGCTTTTGTAATTAAATTACTTGAGTTACCCTCATTAAGTTGATGGATCTCATTCACCTGGGTTTTTTTGGTATCAGTGTTATCCTTACACCTAGATGAGTTACTCTTCCGAGTTAATGAGCCTAATCTTCCTGAGGCACCCGAAAGAAAGTCTAATGGTTTTGACAGGGATTTTAACTCTTGTAATATGATTCTAGAGTGTTATAAAACCTATTTACACACAAGGGTTGATGTATCACTGAGACAAAAACATTTTTTTAAAATTGTCATTTTCTAATTGTACTTTTTGATTTATCACTCTGTTCTTTTTTAATGTTCAAATTGCAGAACTGTCTTTTTATAATCTTATTCTTCCTGAGTGCTTTTTAGTTTTATGTGTGCTCATATAATTCCTTTAGGCACAACAAATGAATCACAATGACTATATTTATGACATTAATATTTTCAACGGCCTAATTTTAAACTTTGATATCTACCATTTTTTCTATGTTTCTATACACAGATATTGATTTTGTATGGCTGATAATGATGACTGTCTAGGTCTAAAGCACTTTAATAAAAAGAAAAAAAAAAAAAAAAGAAAGTCTTTTTGAAGCCAATCTAAAGTGATGATGAAAATCAGAATACACTCAAATAGTATTGTGTAGTTGTCTCTCCTATGGTTAAGGGAGTCTTCAGCCTAAGTAATCATCTGTTTTTCTCCCAGGGAAATATTTTGATAAGACTATCCTACTTATTGTTTTGTTGTCTACCTACATCAAATATTTCTAATTGACTCGTGGCTTTACATAAGGCGCTATTGTCTGTCTTAAGGGCAACCCCCCCACCCATTGACATTTATGATATTTTATTTCTCTAGAGTTCTGGCCCCTTTTTTTTCCATTCCCCACTCCCATTCAACCTGTGTTTTACTTTTATCAAAACATTAGCTTGATCATACAGGCTTCTTAACTGCTGACTTAGGCTCGAGAAATAAACCATGATCTTTCGATTACCTATCCTCTAATGACATAACAGTACTATTAAATTACTGTAGAGAATGACTTACTGTTTAGAAGTGCATTTTAGAATACTTTAGTGTATTCTCTATCTGTTACAATCAAGTTTATAAGAAACCAACTCTTGCATCAAATATTTGTTACTTAACTTTTGGCCATCCATTTTCAAGAGATGGCACTTTTAAATGTCTTTCTTAATGTTGCAATTAGAGTATAATTCCTCATATCCAGATTAACTAGGCCTCCTGATATAAAGATTGGCTTATAAAATCTGGGCCTGTGGGGATGTATATTTTAGAATAAAAAACATTAATTTCCAATGTTTTCTAGTGAATAAAATAAATCAATACTGATTGAAATAAGATTGGGTTTTTCTTAAAATCAATTTGGTAATCATATTTAGTTAGAAATCCTTTGAGATAAGGCTTCTTAATCAATACATTAATTTATTTTACAGACTGTTGTGCTCATTTATCATAGTTGTTTACTCAAGGAACGTCAGAAGGTAAGTTAATGGTGAAAGAACAACTATGATAGATGAGGACAACAGTCTGCAAAATCAATTAATACATAAATTTTGTAATGTTAACAAAATGATTTAATGAGGAATGCCCTATATATATATATATATATAAAGATTATCCATTATGTAAAAGCATTTGATTTTTACTTTTGGTTGTAAGATAGTTTTTTTTTATTTTGTTTCCCTCTTCTTTTTTTTTTTTAAACAAAACATTTTTCACTTTGTTGGTGTTATATCAATTATAACTGCCATAAATTGCAATATATAAATTGAAAATTTGACACTAAACTTAAAGTTTAAAAATCCATCCTCAACTTATAGGGCGATGACATTTTTCATGATGAATTCAAATTTGAGAAAAACATCATGAATCAAAATTACACGATATAAAGTATATGTATTTATTTACAAAATATTAAAATGCCAGTAATCTGGGTTTTGTACATTTCGGCAATGATACTATTTTTGAATGCCATTTCCTTAGCAACGTATCATCTCTTATGCCACCTGAAATATTCCATTCAAGCAATTTGAGCCAGTGAAAGGGGTAGTCTCCTACGGCAGGTTTATATTAAAATCAGCATTTTTAGGTCAAAGTTTAGGCCTCTATTTATATGCCACATTGACTTATCCATCAGAATTTATGGTAACTAAATGCCGTCTTTCTTTCTATAAAACTGACAACTTTTTAATTGGTTTCTTCGACTTCAGCCCAGGATTCTTCAATACCTTGAATCTTATGGTTTTTATCTGGTAAAATAATTAATGGAATTGTTCAATGTAAATTTTCTGAAAAACAAATTTTAAATCAGGGCAACATCACTGATTATTTATCTTAACAACCGCATCAATAGGATATATTATTCAAAATTGAAAAAACATATCACCCTATATTGATCAAATAAATGCATCACATTCTTGTTCAATTATTTAGAATTCCAGATACAGAGTGTATTAAAAAGTTGCTGTGCTGGAAGGAATAATTTTTTAATGCTAATAGATAACATTTCTAGCATTTTTTTAAGCTGTAATACTCTAAATAAATACAATCTTTTTATTAGTCAAAATTGCATTGTCTAAATGTTTTATGATAAAATATACTGTTTATTAGTTTATTTAAAATTTCTATATACCCAAAGTGCGCAATAACTTTTTGATAAACTTGCATAAAGAATTACAAGTATGAGTGACACTGAATGAGAAACTCTGGATATGTATCATTCCACTGTATATTCACTTATTTAAGAAATCATTGTTAGTTAAAATACAAGAAATTTTTTTTTAAATTCATTTTGAATATTTGATGCTCCTTTTGATTGTCATTAGTGTTTAAAGAGCAGAGTGTTTTTGAGTCAAGAGCTGAATTCTATTTCTTTTCATTGCCTGCTTTATATGAAATCCTTTTTTTGTAATCTATGAATGGCTTAGTTCAGTTTTGTCACAGGTTTTATCCATGTTGTATCAATAAATATCCATCCATCATTATATTTGCCTTTATAAAAGAAAATGATTAATCCATTAGATTGGTTCTAGATAGATTGAATGCAGCAACAGATTTTCTTATATGTCCTTTTTTTTTCTTCATACATTTCTAACTCAGCATTTGTTTTTCAGTGTAAATTAAGATTAGCACTAAAATAATCTATCCATTTCAGAGGCAACAGTGATACGGAGCAAAAGTCCTCTTTACATTAATGGAAATAAGAAAGGGTCATAATAACAGCTTTTGTCTTTTTAATTTGCATTTAGACAGACACATTTCCTACCAAAAAGTAGGAAATTTAAAGAACTGATATATTTAATTTAAAGAAAAATCAAAACTCATCATTTCCATTTTAGCTTTAATCCATTAACTGATTAAGCTAACTCTTGTAATAAGGTAAAAAAGAAAAGTATCCAAAATCCCTAAAAATATTAATTTAGCTAAACGTGTAACAATAATCAATTTTCTTTTCCCAGTAAATAACTTCTGGTTAACTGTGTTAACTTTTGTTTTTTTAAATCTATATTTATTTGGTTTTTTAAATCTATATTTAAACTTTCTCATTTTTCTATACTTTTTGTAACTTGTTGTTGTGGTTGCTGAGTGGTTAGCAATTAATAACGGAACAAGTGATAAGTAGATAGAGAGTTTTTAACAGAGTACGTTAGTAATACCAAAATAGTGATAGTGTAATCAACCGACATCCGGTTAGTCCATTGCTGCCTTCTCATTGTAGCAATGTAGGTGACTGTTTATATGCCCATTGGGCGAGTCTATGGTTTGGTAATCGAAAAGGGAGATAGCGCCTACAACCCTTGTATTATTTTCACTTAGCCAAAAATTGGTTTATGTGGCATTTATGTGCAGCTCTTTATTTGAAACTTGCATCATATCTAGAAAAGAAGAAGAGAAAAAAGCTCTACTACTTATAAACACATGAAAATTTATCCTTAATATCTAACATTATTTTTACCTCTGGAAATATTTAAAATCTTGTAATCTTGCAACAGAAATCTTATCTTTCCATCAACTTTGAATGTTTAGTCAAACCTTTTTAGCATTATACTTTTTGATAGTATTCATCTTTACCTGTCATCAGGCAGTTGATAACAGCAACATTTATGTTGCTATATAATTATTTTCTTTCTTTCTTTTTTTTTTTTTTTTTGCTTTTGCTTTCAACATTTATTTAAAACAAAAATTGTTAAAGGAACAAGGAAGTGTTTAAGACAGTTCACCTTGAAAGCTGCTTACTAAGAAAATGACAAACAACTTATGTACAGGGTAACCCCCCCAAAAAAACAGTACATATATATAATTTAACTGAAATTCATCTATTGGATATTGAAAAGGAACTGATTGAGTAGTTCCAGCAGGATGAGGCAACCACCCATCACATCACTCTGACGGACAGTAATTTCAGGAAAGGCTTATCAGCAGGAAGTGTGAGGATGAGTAGGTACCTCCTTCTTTGGAGTTGAGGCCCCTCAAACAATTGGTGAGCCCAATCCCCAGAGAGGAGTGCATACAAGGGATTGACCATTTTGCCCAATGGATGCTATTCACTCATTTGATTTTTAAAAAAAATTATGTTTTATATGAAAAAATTATTTTATGGTAGTCCTAAAAAAACTTTCACCCCAAGTACTTAGCTAGAGTTTCTACTATTTTCAGTATTTTCTAGACAATGACAAATTAAATATAAGTACACATATTTCCTTATTTAACTTAAA
>JAUZSX010000041.1:2439345-2473070 GCA_034780655.1 Idiosepius hallami
TATTAATTCATTTGCAGACTGTTGTCTTCATCTTTCATAGTTGTTGTTTCATTATTTGGGAATTCTTTGAGATGAGGATTCTATATGTATTAATTCATTTGCAGACTGTTGTCTTCATCTTTCATAGTTGTTGTTTCATTATTTGGGAATTCTTTGAGATGAGGTTTTTATTTGTATTGATTTATTTGCTGACTGTTGTCCTCATCTTTCATAGTTGTTGTTTCATTATTTGGGAATTCTTTGAGATGAGGTTTTTATTTGTATTAGTTTATTTGCAGACTGTTGTCCTCATCTTTCATAGTTGTTGTTTCATTAATTGTATTTATTTGGGAATTCTTTGAGATGAGGATTCTATATGTATTAATTTATTTGCAGACTGTTGTCCTCATCTTTCATAGTTGTTGTTTCATTATTTGGGAATTCTTTGAGATGAGGATTCTATAAGTATTAATTTATTTGCAGACTGTTGTCCTCATCTTTCATAGTTGTTGTTTCACTATTTGGGAATTCTTTGAGATGAGGATTCTTAATCTATGTATTAATTTATTTGCAGACTGTTGTCCTTATCTTTCATAGTTGTATTTATTTGGCAATTCTTTAAGATGAGGCTTCTTAATGTATTAATTTATTTGCTGAATATTGTCCTCATCTTTGATAGTTGTTGTTTCATTAATTGTATTTATTTATTTAAGAATTCTTTGAGATGAAGCTTCTTAATGTATTAATTTATTTGCTGACTGTTGTTCTCATCTTTCATCGTTGTTGTTTCATTAATTGTATTTAATCCTTTCAACACTAACTTATAAAAATTAACAAGTAGTCACTTAGAGCTGTTATCACAGTGGAACAGATTAGTTTTGAAATATTGCTATGTCTCCCGTTACCTTATGTCTTCAAGGCCTATATATCAGCCCTGTTGGGTCTAAAGGTTTATTTGGCAATTCTTTAAGATGAGGCTTCTTAATGTATTAATTTATTTGCTGACTATTGTCCTCATCTTTAATAGTTGTTGTTTCATTAACTGTATTTATTTGGAAATTCTTAGAGATGAGGATTCTTTATGTATTAATTTATTTGCTGACTATTGTCCTTATCCTTTAAGATGAGGCTTCTTAATGTATTAATTTATTTGCTGACTATTGTCCTCATCTTTCATATTTGTTGTTTCATTAACTGTATTTATTTGGAAATTCTTAGAGATGAGGCTTCTTTATGTATTAATTTATTTGCTGACTATTGTCCTTATCCTTTATAGTTGTTGTTTAAATTTGTAATCGTAGGATTTGGAATTCGTTGAGATGAGGCTTCTTTATGTATTAATTTATTTGGGGACTGTTGTCCTGATCTTTGATAAAAAAAATTTTCTATCATATATATATTTATACATATATTTACTTGATCAGGCATGAACCCAAGTTAGCCACAGGGACATTTTTACATGCTCTTTACACGTTGGCTTTTTGAATTCAGTATTGCCCTTCACTTAGATGAGAATATATTTACTTGGTTGAGCACAAAACCAAGTTAGGCACAAGACCATTTTGCATGCTCTATATTCCAGGGCTTTTTGTATTCAGTTTTGCCCTTCACCTAGATAATTTGCTCTCTCAAGTTAATGAGCCCCATCTGCCTGAGGCTGCTATGGGTGAATCTAATGGTTTTGACTGAAATTTGAACTCGCATACCACGATTCCAGAGTCCAAGCTTTTATCAATGCTCCACCCTATGTGTGCGCGCGCGTGTGTGTGTGTGATATTAAGGCGAAAATATTGATAAATTGTAAAAGGGTCGATATGTTATTCAACACAGAAACCAAAACCAAAGCCTAGAATTGGTTTGAATATGAATTGTTTAAAAAATGAAAATCTTTTTCTTTTATTTCTTTACATTAATACAGAAAATGTTATTCTTTACTTCTTGAGGTTCCCATCTGCGCCAGGTAAGAGTTCCACACCTTAGTTCCCATTTTTCGCAATAAAAATAAAACCTAGTTGTTAAATTCACCCAAAACATTTTTTTAGAATGATCCCTAGCCTGTCATAAGTTAGAAAAGAAATTAAGGAATCTACCAATGTTATATTACATTCCCTGAGGGATTTTCCAAAAGTAATGTCACCTATTTTTTTCTAGTTCACCTGAATGAATCAGAGGGGATTGAAACTTGCATTTTTATGGGGACTGACCCAATGCATTCATTACCTGAAAAATTCATCCCTCCAATCATAGACATTGAAGGTTTGAGACTCCTCGGAAGCAACCCGTTTCATGGATGTGTCTTAGATGCAGAGATGTGTTATTGATTGAATTCCTACGAGCAAAATATAAAAAGAAACAATCAACATTCACCAATTCAAGTTGAAGCTGTTTCAGTTGATGTCAGGACAGTTAAGAGATGAGTTCATTGATTTCAGAATGGTGATAGAGATGCAAGTGACAATGCAAACTCCAGATGCTTGCATTCCAAAAGTAATGCCTCTTATTTTTTATTCAAAAAGTTGAAAATCTATTAAGATGTTACCTCAACTGAGAGATGAAACATTCAGGTCATAAATTCATAGATATGCAAATCCCTCTAATCAATTCCGGTGGAATAAAACACAAGAACATTAATTTTAGAACAACCCTCATATCAAATCTTCATTATTCAGAATATCACTGTACTACTGTCCATATAAAAATATTATTTATTTAGTGTCCCTAAAATCCATAACTGCAATCCACTTTGCTTTAAAATCACACAAAAATTTTTCTTTCCTTCCTCTGCACCATTTTTTATATTTTAGTAAATTTTTTAAACTTTTCTATTAAATTCCTATTTCGTTCATTTACTCAAATAATTACAAATTTTTGGAAAAAAGTAATTCATGAGATAATTTCTAATGTTATTTTGCAATATTTCTTGGATTATTCTTTTTATAGTTCTAAAATTGACCTACCATATTGTACAACATGTCATGGGAAAGTAGTTCCAAAATTGACCTACCTTATTCTACAACATGTCATAGGAAAGTAGTTCCAAAATTGACCTACCTCATTCTACATGTTATAGGAAAGTTGTGTATATCCCTATTAAATACTCATACCAAAAATTAGATCTGAATCTTAAACAGTTTTTTGAGCATTTGGCATGAAAGGATTTAAATAAAAACACACTAAAAATCCTCAATTTTTCCAGATTTGGCTTAAATATTGATGTGAAAACTAAACAATTTCAGTATTGGTCATTTTATTTAACTTAATATAAAAATGGATAATAAACTTAAAAATATCAATTATTTAATAGATTTTATTATTTTCTTTTGTTAGGTTTCAGATTTACGGATTTTAAATTATAAATTTATAAATTATGAAGTCTTAAAATTTGATTCCTCAAATAAATACAAAGTTTTGGAAATATATGTTAATATAATTTTTAATACATTTTTTACTTTATTGAATTATAATAGGCATCCATAAACAATCTTTCATTTAACACACATTTCTCCAAGCAAATGAAAAACAGTTTATAAGAAACTAAATTTCCATTTTGATAAATCTAAGTTACAATGGTTTGTTAATTTTTCAAATAAACACTTGACTAAAAGTTGATTGTATTTTCTTTAATTTAGATACGAGTATTTCTATTTGGTTGTGGTTAATACCCTGAAGAAGGCGAGAGGATGAGTTGGCTGAAATGTGGTAAAACAACTATGAAGATGAGGATAAAATGTGGCCAAGAACGAATGTACAGATTATGAAAAATTTAAAACCTTTTCGCAAAGGATAAAAAAAAAAAAAAAATTTTAAATTGAGATTTTTTTAAACTAAAAAACATTTTCTTTTGGTAAGTTCAATGGTGAACTTTATTCTCTGGATTGATTGATTGATTGATTGGTTGGTTGGTTGATTGATTGGTTGGTTGATTGATTGATTGGTTGGTTTATTAGACCAGCATAACAAACCCTCTTGGGGTTTTTTTAAAACTTTTTTCTGGACTTACAAAGACATCATAATGCAATCCACATTGTGATAAATAAACTTACCATCGGTCAACAAAATCAACAAATTCTGGTGTGAATTTTCCTTTAGGTAATGAGGGTGGTAGCTGGGAAAGTAAAAGAAAGAAAAATTATTAATTATTGGTAATGTAAAATGATTATAAGAAAATTCATTTTGAGTTTTGATTAAAAAAAAAAACATATTACAAATGGATAAAATCTAACAAGAATTTTTTTTCAGGTCTAAAAAAATTCTGACTGATTTGTTTTATAGCATATCAACCCTTTTGGTCATTTCACACGAAGAACAATATTAGATTGTCCCAAATGTTTGTAAACACTTTTAAATTTTACTTGCCAAGAAATAACAGAAGCAAGAAAAATTATTCCTCAAAATAAAGACCATCAAGTGTTTAAGAATTTTTAAATATCAGAGATTGACCAAAATTTCATGATATTTTTTATATTTAATGAGAAAAAATACAAAATATTCTTTTGTTTTTAATATTTTTTTACCTTTTAAAACATATCAGTGGTTTTTAACCCTTCTTTAAAAAAAAAACAATTAATCCTTTTTCATGGTAGAACTATTTTAAGCTATTCTTGGAAAACTTTCTTAAGATAAATTTTAAGGTTTTTGATTATCATACAAAATCATTATCAAATCAACTTTTTTTGATTATCTGATGCTAAGTTTTTATTTGCAGAGGTTATTTTTAATTTTCTTTTCTTTTTTGAGATATGTGTCAGAATTTTATGTAGTTATGTTTATATGAAAAGTGTCAATCAAAAAGTAGTTTTGCTTGTGTGAAGAACATAGATGTATATAGAAACCATGAATTAGACATTATGTTTGCATATATTTATGTTAATGTTAATATATCGATATTAAAATATATAGTAAAATCAGATTTTGTTTAGTAAGTCTAGAATTTTTGTCAATGCTCATATCTTCAAGTATAGTTTTTAGTTTTTGTGATAATATTGTTATCAAATAAATAGCATATAATTAAGCTTTATTTCTCAATGATAACTAATTAAAACAAATTAAGTATTCTACAATAATTATAATAATAATAATTACAATATATACAATTTAAGAGAGAAAGAAAAAGGTTAAGACAGAAAGAGTTGGGAGAGAAAGAGGAAACAAGTGTGTGTAATACAGAAGTATAGAGTGTGAATGTATGTGTATTTTAGAAAAAAAAAAAAGAGAGAGAAAAAGATTGGGAGGGGAATAGAGAGAGGGAGGGAGGGGGAGAGAGAGAGAGAGAAGGAGGGACGGAAAGGAAAGAGAGATGAAAAGAGAGAAAGAAAAATAAATTTAAACAAAAACAAAGGAAAGTTGGTTACCAAACCTAAAATAAGGTACTTAAAAGTTACTGCGTATTATGGGTAGAAATAAATTTAAATAAACAGTAAATTTTATTCTGAAACATTTTGACTGTACAATTTTTACCAGTAAAAAGGTTTTTCATTTATTTACAGAATCACAGTTTATCTTAAAGGAAATGCTGGAAATGTCCTCCATTGACATAAAGACATTATTTTCTACTGCTCAGCAACGTTTTGGACACTAATTCCTTGATAAAGATGCTTAAAGAGAAGAAGAAGAAGGAAATTGAAGGATTAAAATTTTAACAAGAGAAAGAGAAAGAAAGAAAGAGCCTTGTTGAGTTTTTTTTTATGATTTTATGTGATGAAAATAATTCAAAAATTAAGGCAATTATGGAAACAAAATGAAAAGAAATTAAATATAATCAATTTATATCAATATAAAGAAATTAAATAAACATTAAAATATATTAATAATAATAATAATAATAATACTTTGAAAACCATCAAAAATGAACATAATCTTACAAAACCCAGATGTGACATATATCAAAATTTACCCATGCTATGACAAAACCATGCAGAATAAGAAAACTTAAAAATAATAAAAAAAAAAAAGAAAATATTCCCATGCAACAGCAACACTAAATGCAACCATTAATATGCCACATTATTATTATAATTATAAGCAAGACCAATGTCACTATGAACATTATTTAAAATATACAACAATTAATAAACAGATGCACAAACAAAACCTTAAACATTTCTAGTTACCATAGTGACAGATTTTCCAGAAGATGACAATAATAATAATAATAATAATCACAGGGAAAGAGACAATAAAAGATTTACTGAAGACAATAGACAATTCCAAACACAAGAATTAAGAAAAGAAAAAAAAAAAAAACATTCAGCAACATGCATTACTGTTAGTTTTATTATAGAAGAAAAAATTCAAGGAAATTATTTAATTTTTTTTTCTTAAGATTATTAATTAAAACTTAATTTTTAAATGGAGTACATATTCATTGAAATTTTTAAAAAATGGTCGTTTTAACAAGAGTAAGATGGATAGGTTGAAAATGATAAAAAATTAGATCCATGCACGTTTTGCTGAACATCTAAAATAAATATCAACAAAATGTTGAGGGCACCAATTATCATTTTTATTAGATAAATCTTAACTGCTACTCCAAAGATGTGAGTCATAACTAATTTCTAACAAAAACTCAAATATCAAATAAAAATTTTGGGTCCCCCCCCATTTTTGAGACTAGATTATATTTACTTGGTGAGCACCAACCCAAGTTTGGCACAAGGCCATTTTCACATGCTCTTACCCGGGTTTTTTGCATTCCCTGTTACCCTTCACCTAGATGAGCTGTTCTCCTAAGTTAATGAGCCCCATCTGCCTAAGGCAGCTAAAGGTGAATGCAATGGTTTTGAGTCTAGACTTTATTCAATATTTTTTTTTAATCCTCTTCCAACAATTTACGATTGAACAAATCATTAAATCAAAAAAAAAAAAAAAAAAAAAAAAAAAAAAAAAAAAAAAAAAAAAAATCGAGAATTCAGGATTTATTCTAAAACAAACTCATGCTTATGTGTGTGTGTGTATCGGCATACTGAGCCATGCAGATTTAGCTGGCTCAACCACTGAACACACACAATTCAGTGTTGAGTCTTATGGCAATTTGAAGTTCGCAAGCGATCCCCAGCCTCATGTCTAACCAAAGACTAAGGGTAGATCGACCCAGTGGTTTAACTGCGCCCCCAGACACCAAACTGGGGATTTTGCACCCTGGCGCAAAATACAGTACCTGGTATTCTTAAATGTTCCCCCATCTAACTACTGACTAGGCTCAACGTTGCTTAACTTTAGTGATCTGACGGGAACCCGTGTCTCCAACGCCACATGTTTATGTTATTTTATAATTCTAGAAATGAAATCTAATTTAACCATGCAGAAATTTATAGAAGATATTTTTTTTTTGAAAAAGATAGAGTTGAAAAAAATTTTTTTAAAAATCATGCAGAGTGAAAATAAATAAATAAGAAAAATTAAACCCTATAATTTGTTTTTTTCAAATGTGCCAATAACCATACTTAGCACAAGGCATATATCGCTTGAAATAAAATATGCGTACATTACACAGTGAGAACCTCTCCAACGTCCATGGAAGGATTTAAGCCATGTAAAATGTTTTGCACCAAATTGAAAAAATAACTTATAAAAAAATCAACCCTCTGAACAAAATTAAGAAACAATTACATTAGTAAAAAAACTAAGAAAATACAGTATGGCTTAGCTTTTAAACTAATTATAATAACAACGTTGTTAGTAATAAAAATGATAATATTAAGCTGATGAAAATGATTATATTAGTATAAATAATGATGATGATAACCTTAAGCAATTCCTTTAATGACATAAAATAAGGATTTACATTTCTTATTGGTCCCCAACAATGGAGGGATTGAACCTAATAATTCATCTTTGTTCATCCGTCCTCACTTTTCTATAAAATCACGCCTTGGAATTTACAAAAAAAAAAAAAATTTAGCCCAAACGTTAAAAATGATACAAACAAAAAAGTAAGAGAACAGATTTTCTGGGAAAATTCTGGTTACTCCTCTGGAGGGGTATTTTAGGAAAAAATGGCTAAAAATTACAGTTTTATGTTTGTAGTAATATATGCCTTAGATTTTTATAAAACTTCTTGAAAAGTTGTAACGAACTGATTTCTATATAATTTTCTTTGTACTTTAGGATAATTCTTGGATGTGCCCAAGGGACTCTTTAAAGGCTAAAAAAAAAATAACCTTTTTATGGCTATTTTATCCCATTTATCCCAAATTTGTTGTGTATGTCTATTTAACAGTTTTGCATGGTGCTAAACTCAAATATACATGTTAAG
The DNA here is from genome assembly GCA_034780655.1 of Idiosepius hallami. Lineage (NCBI taxonomy): Eukaryota > Metazoa > Mollusca > Cephalopoda > Idiosepiidae > Idiosepius > Idiosepius hallami. The sequence continues at coordinate 2,447,579 of JAUZSX010000041.1, forward strand.
GATTGAGGCTACACTGTTTATTTTTACAATGGTTTGACGTCCCTCTGGGGACTTTGGGAGCTAAATAGGGAAGGGAGCAAATGCTGAATCTCTTCAGATGAAGAAAAAAAAACCCTTAGCATTAAAAGAAAAAATCAGAAGGCCAAAAAGAAAAAAAAATGGCCGAAAAGTAGAAGTTTGCGTGCACGTGCACACACATTAATAAGAACAGAAATTGGCAACATGCTGTCAGTTTAAATATCACTCATTAAATTGTGTTCTGAATGATTTAGCAATGTTTTTGTAAAGCATTGATACATCATAAAAGATCAAATCAATCAATAAATTTTGTCTGATTCCAAATTGAAATGGTAGAAAAAAAAAACGATTCATAGAATTTTTGGAAAAAGTAAAAGATGGATTTTTAGGAATTATTTTGGAATGGTTCATTTCATTTTGGAATATTCCATTTTCAATAAAACTATCTGCTTAATGAAATAAATATCTGATGAATGTTTATGTCAATCCATGTTACAATATTATTGAACCCACTGGAGAAGGGAGTTATAATATTGTCCCCCACTTGTAGTGATAAGATTTGCTGACCAGCCCTCTCAAGCCAAGGGGCAGAGGGGTTCTGGTGACATATAAGAATAGAGTGGTCAGTCTTTTAAGGCACAGGGAGGAAAATGCTCAAGCCATCAACATTTGAAATAAACATTGATGAAAACTCCATTCCATCCATATTTTATTTCAGTTCCCAGGAGACCAAAAAAAATGGAGCCGCCTCTCAACTTTAGAAAGGGCTAGAGAAAAAACATTTCAAAAATTTAAGTTTTAAATTAAATTTAAATTTTTCCCAATTTTATACTCTGCCTGATGACTGTCCAAAAAGATGGCTGTCATGTTAGATTGGAAGTGTTTATATTTATTGTAATAAAAAGATAGAATTTGTTAGATTGGAAGTCTTAACAAATGACTTCATTTTCTCAAATGAAAAAGTGGTCAGCAGGATTTCTTTGAATTATCTCCCCTGACACTTGGTTTGCCTAGTTTGGTATTTGCTTTGCATGGAAATTTCAGTCCTTGTTCTGTACAAGAGTCTTGGAGGTAAGAGAGGTTATGCGTCCCATCTGACCCAAAAATGTCATCAGTGAAGAGCAAAAGGATATATCTATTTGGTTGGGCACGAACCCAAATTAGGCACAAGGCCAGTTTTACGAGCGTTTGTATTCAGGATTTCCCTTCTCTTGAGTTTTGGGGAATCAGAGTTATCCTTACACCTAGCCGAGTTACTCTACAGAGTTAACGAGCCTCATTTGCCCAAGACAGCTAGAAGTGAATGTAATGATTATGACTGGGATTTGAACTCATGTTATAAGATTCCAGAGTCCAAGTTTTTACCACTGTTCCATCCTAACTGCTTGATGAAGAGAGAATTCTAAAGGCAAACAATAACTGGTTATGAAATCAGCTGTTTTTTAAATCTAAATAAACAAGGTGCAATAAAATAATTGCTTTATTCTGCATCTCAACTTTGATCTCCACTATCAGCTGCTGATAGGTCAAACCCATTAGATGTTGTATAATTAAAGGGTTTTAAATTTAGGGAATACTGATGTCATACTAGATTCAAAAAGAGGCAGGAGGGTTAAAGGCCATAAGGAAAGCTAGACGTATGTTACAGAGCTCCCGTTAGATGACTCAGTCAAACATATAAAAACCCCAGTGATGTCCCAAATAGTAATTATTAATAGCTAATATCCACCATTTATGTTTAGACAAGTAACTATTTAGAAATAAATGTCTAAAACAACAAGAGTAGGGAATTAAAAAAAATTGTAACTATTTCTAATTTTGTAAAAAATAAATTAGTTAAGTATCTTCAAGTATCTTGGATGGTTATGCTTGGATATGGCCACGATGTGTGTCCTGGATGAAAGTGAAGACAGCCACAACTAGCCAAATATATTTACTTTAACAAAAAAAAAAACAAACAAAAAAAAAAAACTTTTAAAAAGGGTTTTAACCATAGTAAGGCCATAAAAAGAAGGTAATAGGTAATTTTCACCCAAATATCTATGACAATACTATAAACACACTGTAGTTTAGTAAATGAGGGCATGTGTGAATTTTCTGTGCCCTATCAAAAATTTTTATCATTTTTTTTCCACTTACACACAATAAAGAACTTAATGAAATAATGCATAAATTAAGTAAATAAATAATCAACTTAATCTTGAATAAAAATTTATCATAGTAAGTCTTGAACCCACTTTATAAATTTCCCTTATTCCTCTTTCATATCTTTTACTATGCCAGCTCGAAGTTTGATGACATACTAGATTTTACTGTAATATCAACATAGAAATAAGAATTGGAATTATCAAAAGAAGTTATCAAGACCAGTTTAATTGTCTGCAATGTTAAATGGTAGATTTTGTATTGATTATAATAACAAGTTTAAAACTCATCTATTTTTATGGATCAAAGTTTGATTTCATAAAACAAATTCATTAAGACCAGTTTTTAAAAAAAAAAAGCTGAAGTTGGTTAAACCTAAAACAAATATTTTTAAAACAATTCAACTATAGGAAGAACTGTTGTTTTTTTTTGTTTAATATTTGAGTTTTACAGTCAAACTAATTGAAAATACTAAGGTTATCAATATAAGAACAGTTAAAGATTTTTTTAAGTGTTGGATAAAGCAATTATTTAATTAATTATCGAACAAAATAAAATAACAAGAATGAAAAACTTTTTGTAATTTTAAATGATTGAAAAAAAAACCTCTTAAATGATTGTTCAAAATAATCAGTTCCTTCTTATTGATTGTTCAATTAATTTTGGTCTGTAGAGACCGTTTTTTCTTCCTCCTTTCATTCTTTTTCATTAATGGTGTATGTTCATTCAGATTTGAAATAAAGCTTAAATAATGTGATATGTCCATCACTGACCAATCAGTAAGCTAAATACAAACAAGATTCTCTTTAAATAAACAGCCATTAATTCACCAATGTTAAGAAGAAGCTATATTAAGACACACATGGATTCTTGTACAACAATATTTTTTGAGTGATCGCATTTTGGATTAATACCAGGACTAATATATTGGATATATTTTATTGATATCAGGACTAATAATAATAACAATGAGTCTAAAATTGATTGTTACTCAATTCTTAAAAGAGCAAAGTAAAATGTTATAAGATGAAAACAAGCTGTGATTTTGTGAGGTATGTTAGTGAGTATTTAAATGATCAGAAGAAATAGGAAATGTGGGACAGAACCATTATTAGAAATTAATAAATAAACATTCGATTGAAAATGAAGAAATAAAAATAAAAATCTTCTAAATGAAAAATTACGTAAGAGAAAATAAAAGCAGAGAACATTTGTGACCTCGATCTTCAGTGGTTAAGTACCAAAATGGATATATACACAAAATGATAAATATAATAAAGGAAAATAAAATTGCACACACACACGCACAAAAACCCAACCATTTTGCTTAAAAATACTAGAAAGAAAATTAATATATAAATAAAACAAGTTGAAAAAAACAGAACTAAAATAAAAACTAGGATTGTAATTGAATTTAAATCAACAATAAATTTGGAAGGAAGTGGTGTTGGTGTTGGAGGAGGAATTTTGCTAAAAACAAAATCTGCTTGATTAAGAAAATAAATTTCATTTCTAAATAATTGGGTGTGCAGGGGAGAGAGGGACACACAAATAAACTGATTAAATAAAAATAGGTTGCAAACAATAAAACCAGGTATTTAAATGATGAACAACAAAACTATTTTAGAATTAATTTTAATATTATTTAAAAGGTTATTTTTGTTTGTTTGTTTTGTCTTATGGCATATCAACCTACCAAGGTCATTTAATGCAGTAAACAATTTTGATTAACAATTTTTTGTTCAAACAGTAATTTTTAATAACACAGTATGCACTATTTAATCCAAAGCTGGAGGAAATGGGGTGGATTTCATACCTTTCCCAAAGGTATGGGAAGTAGAAGAAATTGTAATTAAGTTTATTTTTAAAAGTCAACAATTATAGCAAAATATTCCTTACAAAACAAAAAGAAAAATTGCTTTATTAATTAATTTTCATTTTTATCACAGGTAGGTTGAATTTTAGATTTCACCAAAATTTCTTTTTAAAAATATTAAGATTCTAATGAATATAAAAAAGAAGAAGAAATTTTGATTTTCATTGGAACTTTTCTATCATAGCATTATAATCATTTTGACTGGAAGAAATCCATTTCAAAAGTGAAATGGTAAAAACTAAATAACAAAAAAGGAATTAATTTTTTAAAATTAGAAGTTCATTCTTAACAGAAAAAAAAGGTGCCATAAATAGATGAATTTTCATTCTATTTGATTCAACTAATTAATGTTTAAAAATAAACAAAACATTACATTATTTTGTGTTAGTATTTAAATGATCGTCAAACAATCAAAAAAAATATGCAACCAAATAAAAATATTTCTAAAAAAGGAAATAATAGTAATAATAATAATAATAATAATGTAAAAAAAAATAAAAAATATTGAATGTATGAGACAACAAAGATGTGGTATGTGGAATGTATTTATAATTATCAGAAGGACATGAGAAAGAGAGACATTGAGACAAGGGATGCAGGGAAAACCATGGAATAAAACAATGGGGTGAATTATTGGGAGTGGGGAGAATGAGAGGTGAAAGAGGTTAGGGTTAGGGTCAAGAAGAGGAACAACCAGACAATCAAATAAAAGGGGGGGGTGAGGAATGAGGGAACAAAGAAATTAAAATGGATGAAATTAGATCCATTATTGGATTTTTTATTAGGAATTATTTTTTAAAATCAGGATTCAGAATTTGAATATTAATTCTACTGCAAACTTTTTGTCCTTTTTTTTTTTTTTTTAATTTTTTAAAACTTTTTTTTTACTACATTTCAGCCAACTTAAGGTAACTCTAGCCATCTTTGGGTGATTAACTAGGACTTAGCATAGAAATGCTGGGCCTTGTAATCATATCCTTAATAATCACTGCTTTGCATAGTTGTTGGTTATCACATCTTGTTTTGACTGAGTAACCTCCTGGCTGGCTTGAGTAGGAATTACCTGAAGACAGGCAGAAGTGAAGTTGGCTGAAACGTAGTAAAAAAAACAACAATAACAATGAAGATTGGAGCCAACGTCGATAATAAAATTAATATTAGAAATAGTAATTATATAGAAAAGACAATAAAATTAATTCTTCACATTCATTATATTAAACAATGACAGGAGGAGGGCAAGAGAAATTTGCAGGTAAATAAATGTAAACTGGACTGGACTAACCTTTTTTTTTTTTTTTTTTTTGGTTAATGAGAAAGAGAAAATAAAGTTTGGGAAAAGGTAAGGAAAAAAAGGGGGTAAAACAGGTGTGGAGTGTAAGAATGGTGGAATAAAGCTGAAGATAGAGGCCCCACAGTCCGTGACTGTTGATTCAACAAACAGTGAAAGAATGGCACGATCAACGCTCAATGAATACAAGGTTTCTTCCCACATAACATACCTCATTTACGATATAATCTAAAAGCTCAAATATGGCCATTGGACGAGGCCCGTCACTGCCAGGCACACTTTGGAAGCTAAAGTTACTTCGGCTATCTAGAGGCAAGAAAAAAAAAAAAAGCAAAGAGCAACTTAATAGAGAAAAAAAAATATATATATAAGAAAAAAAAAAATAGGAAAAGAAAAAAACAAAACGCAGGAGAAGCAGGCTGGGTGATCCATACGTGCAGGCCAGGTAATCATGCTGTCCTGTGAGGGCAGACACACTGTTGAATTAACACTGACCCAGCAGAAGGAGACACCAGTACCCAACAGGTAGAACACCTTCAACCAACACAGATTCCTATATAAGTGAAGAAACAGAATTATAAATAATGCTAATAAATAATTTGGACATTTGCATATAGATCTATTTCATTCTTATGAGAAATCATCAGTGCAACTTATCCAATTTTAACCAACAATGCACTGATGAATTCTAATAAAAAAAATAGATCTATATGCAAATGTCCAATTAGCCTTATTTAAAAACAAACCAGTTTTGTTCACTTATAATAATGACAGATTTGATATTATAATATCTTTAAGTTTTCTTCCTTTTTCACCAGGAAATATTTTTACTTTTGTTTTATGCACACTTTAAGTCCTGTTCTCTCAGATAAAGTTCATTGAACCCAGAAAAAAGAGTTAAAGTCTTTTTGCTTAAAGAATTATTGGTCCTTGCTCCGTTGGAAGTGTGACATCACAGGGAAGAATGAGGGAAGAAGAAGAAGAAAAGGAATCCAGCTTTTTAAACCGATCATGTAGATCACTCTGCACAAATTGGTTCAAAAATAAAGTTCAGATAAGATTGGGACATGTTCCCAATAATAGTTTATGATTAATGAAAGTCTATTTACCTGTGTCAGGCTTAGAGTTATTTACTAATGGAATAAAGTAACTTAGTCATGTAAACAAGCATTTTGTCATTATGGAACAACAACTGTCCAACATTTCGAATAAACAATCCACAAAAAGTATGAGGTAGGCTAGCTGGACGTTCATGCCCCACCCAAAGAAAAAAAAAACATTTGTTGATGAACAACCTTGGTTAATAAACAACATAAGAATAGTCTGCAAATGGTGTATATGGTCGCCATATGCATCCTGGATGAAAGTGAAGACAGCCACAAAAACTACAGAGGGAAGCAGAACTAGGATTATTACCAAATTTTATTGATATCTGCATAAAATTTAATTCTTTAATCCAGTGAATATTTACTATTTTTTTTTCTTCCTTCATTCCTCCATTTTTTCTTTTTATTTAATACTGATTTACACTTGAAATCTTTTTGAAAACCAACAGAAATTACAAATCTAACATGAATTAAGTTCCTTGTGAATTTTAAAATTATCTCATAAAAATAACCATGAATATAAAATAACCAACTTCAAATAATCTGTCAATAATAAAAACTATTTATGAAGAATAAAATATAAAATGTATTTTGGAATCATTATCTTAGCTTTGTGATAATCTTATAACATGAATCCAAACATTACAATTATCTGTTAGCAAATAAATTATTGAAATAAAGCCAAATTGACATTTTGAAATAAAGTCAACCAACAAAATCACAGAGTTATTTCCCTTATTTTCAAAACAAGAATTAACAAGAAAATGTTCTTCTCTGATTCAACCCTAATACCTCAACTGTTTCTCTATTTTACATATAAGGGGCAATTTTCTTTTTTTCTTTTTTAGCTTTTCGAAGGTTTATTTTATACTTTCTTCTGATGTTAGTAAGTGAAGAACTTATAGGCTTCTTTTCCTTTTAAGAAAAAAGAAATTGCAAAGTAAATATGATTTAATGTTTGTGACAACACTTAAAAGTTTGTTTTATGACAAACAATTTTTATGATGTTGGACACAAGAATATATTTTTGTGTAAAAAAGAAAAACAAAATTAAATTCCAACTATGAGAAAGATATATATATAAATGAAAATAAAAATAATAGAAATAATATATTAATTTAAAAAAGCTGAAGCTCAACAAGACATTTTAAGCCTTGATGATGGTTTTCATTAAGCAAAATATTTGTTTGCTTTTTTGAAAAAATATTCTTCTAAAAAGGAAACCTGGAGAAACTTGTTTAAGAAAGAAGTTGTTCATTTTGAAACATGCTTCACTATATTTAATAGATATGTTTATAGAGTATTTTTGATGGAAAATAAGAGAAAAAAAAAACTATTGTAAATATTATCATCATGTAATGAAACAAGTCTTGAAATTATAAAAGCTTTTCTTTCTAAGAGTTTTTTCCAACTTGTCTTTTATTGTATGGAGACAGTAAAAGGCATTAGAAATCTGTGTTGGTAAGGTATTATTTTCACAAAAACAAATCTGTTGGATGTTGGTGTCTAGTCAAGAATCAGCACTGGTTACCTCATGTACAATATATTCCAGCAGTTCAAATATTGCCATTGTAAGGGGCCCATCACCTGTGACCACCTGATAGCCCGCAGGGCAACCTGAAAGAGATGACAATCCATTTGGTTGACCATTTTATTAAGTGAAATTAACAAGTAAATCTCTCCTGTCAATGATTCAAAATAAACATTGGTTAAATAAAAAAAAAAGCAACATCAATAAAAATGAATTTCACTGTTTTGACAAAAAAAAAAAATCTCAATTTGCTTCTGAATATTAAAATCAACTTAAGTAAAGCAATTTGTGGTTCAAACTGGAGATTATTATAAATTGGTTCATAGAATTATGTCAAATTAGAGAGCTAATGTAATTGACAAACAAATTACATTTACTTATAAATGAATCTGAGAGTTAAAAATCTTCAAAAAGTTATATTTATGTATATTCAAGTTAATAACGAGTGTGAAAGTTTTGAAGCTAAAAATTAAAATATACCAAAAATGACTGAAAGAAAACTTTCAGATGAACAAAGTATTGTATTTTCTCGCATATAAGCCAACACCCAAAATTACGACTCACAGATACTGATTTTTTTTTTTTTTTTTTAACACCAGACAGTTTTGTTTTTATAATTTTATAAAAATTCTATTCTTGACACTGCTTATATGCTCGGAAATACAGTACAAAAAAATTTAGGTGTGGCCAAAAATATAAATATTTAAATTAAATCATGACATTATATTTAAATGCAAAATTTGGCATAACATTAAACAGTGCCAGACAGCTGTTTTGATCATATTGGATCTCATTTCAAAATCATAACATTTGGCCTGAAAAACAAGTTCAATTTAACTTCAACAGTAAAATAATACACACATATAAAAATCTAATCTCTATCTTATGAGTTAAAAACAAATAAAATTATTGTAAAATTTAAGGAAATTTTACCCATTACTTATGGTCATTAAAAGAAAAATTGTATTTGACTGATTTCATTGGTTTTTGTTTTAGATAATTGTTTATATAATTTAAAAAATAAAATAACTAGCAGAAGTGAATAAGGTTTTTAAAAATCACTTTTTTTGGATATTATATTTAGGGTTATCTAACCAGTTAAAAATGATAATTTTACTTATACAATATTTTATACTTATAAATTGGAGTAACAAATATAATCAAATAGAAAAAAAAAAGATTTTAAAAATTGACATATTTCTTAAAAAAGGTTTTAAATGAAACATGAAGGTAAAAACTCTATTAACAACCACAAAAAAAAAAGTAAAACTTCATAAGTTTCGAAATTTATAAATAAGAAAATTTTTTTTTTTACTTATATCACCATGAAGCATTAAAATGCAATGCTGTTGAAGAAATCATCAATAAACATAAATGACATAAGGGGCCAAACCAGAGCCTTTCGGACTTGTCACTCCTTCCAAACTTACACCAATAACCATATTTTGAAAACAGCATGTGAAGAAGTTGAAACCTCACCAACAGCAATAAAAAAACATTTATTTCTCTTCTCATCTCAGAAGTGAAAGGAAAGGAAAATGGTATTCTCACCAGCTGAGGAAAAAAAGGAAAAAGAAAAAAAAAATTAACTTCTTTGTTTTTTGGTATTTACAAACAATAAGTACAACATATTTAAATACAATTATTATTAATTTTATTGTGTTGATCATTTGTATTAATTAATTAACTGGTTGTGTTGATTACTTGTGTTTCCAGGTCCTGTCCTCAATAAATAAATATTTCAAGTAAAACAATTTATAAAATCTACTGGTTTGGATTTCAATAATACTAGGTAAACATTTGTGTTGTTAGAAATATTTGGAATGTGCTTGGATTGGGAACATTGTTTTGACATTCATGACCTTTCAAGTTTGAGATCCATGACCTTTTGGGTGAATGAGTGTATTTTTTAAACAATGGTTAAACCAACTCAAAAGCATGTCTGTTAGAACGAAGGAAGGGGGGAAATATTTTATTATTAAATCAGTAAAAATATTAAAATGAATAAGTATAAAAAGTTACAATCATTTTCTTAATGAAAAAAAGTACTATTTAAAAACAATCACCTTTTGAAAATCAGGAACACCTGCATAAGTATATTTATTGTATTTTGATGAACACAAACATACGTGTGTGTTTTTTTTTTGGCTTTGTTTGAATTATAGAAGTGAGAAGGTTGTGCTTTAACAAAAATAAGTATTTTCTATTATTAATGTATATGGTTATAAAGTTTAACTTTTTAAATAATTTCTAATAGTGTTGGGTAAATATGCATTAAATATCTTAAAATTTTCCATGTTGTTAAGACAAATTGTCAGTCAATGTCTTCTTAAAAATCTGCTAGTAGTGAGACATCTAAAGCTTATTATTATATTATTTATATTATTTTAAATAATTTGTTATTTTCAAAATAGTTCCTATTGTACCATAACCATATTAACTGCTTAACATGTTACTGTATTGTAAAGCAGTGCCTTTTAAGTAACACATTATTACTATTGATTATTTAATAATTATTATTAGTAATATTTATTTAAAACTAAATAAAGATATTTATATTATATTGTAACTAAATCATAGATTATATTTAAAATAATTATTTAATTAACATTATTATCTTTTTGAATGGGGGAAGGATTTTGTTTCCAAGGCGTCGCTCAGAAGCACTGACATAAAGAATCACGTGGGTTTAAAAAATTTGTAATTGAGATCTTTTATCTTTATCAATAAAAATCTTTTAACAAATTTCAAAGAAAAAAAAATTAATTGTTACGGACCTTTTAAAGGTTTACCAGTCATGGCTGCTTCCATGTGTTCTTCCATACAATTATCACCAAATATGCTTTCTATATGATCAGGATCTGGAGGGGGAATGGGGTATCTTCCAATGGCCATCTCTACCAGTGAAAGTCCTACACTCCAAATATCTGATTGGACTGTGTATTGCGTTCCTTGTAATCGTTCGGGCTGAAAAAAACAAAAACAATTGAACAACATTTGGAATTGAACAACAAAAAAAGAACAAAAAAATAATTGAACAACATTTGGAATTTGCCATGGAGTCTATCAATTGTCCACTGACACCAAAATCACAGATTTTTATTTCTCCTCCAGAATTAACAAAAAATCACAACAAAACTTTCTTCTAAGAATAGAATTTTGACAGATTATCAACTTTTTCATTAAACAGATTGAATTTTATTGGCAGCAGATCATTTGATCATTTATTTTGAGGCTAATTTTCAGACCAAAAATATCTGATTTTTAAATATACTTTCTGTATAAGTTGACTCTTTTCTCTAAGCATTATTTCTTATGGAGGCCTTTTTTAGGGATATTTGTACTTAAAGATGTTGACCCAAATGATCACTGAATTGGTTTGGTTTGGATTTTATGGCACGTCAACCACTGTAGGTCATTTGATACCCAATCAATCATTAAAGTCAAAAAGTTTTTAGTTTTTGTTTAGGTGAATTTTGTTCAGATGACTCAATGGTTCGAGAGTTGTGTAAAGAATTTATTTTGGAATATAGATTTTTTTTAAGAAAGCTAGGATTGTGTTTGGGTTTGTTTTTGGAAAATATGTTTTTAGCAATGTAAAAGGTTTTTTTGGTGATATTGTGTAATTGCCACAGTCTAGTAGGTTTGTTTTATGACTTACTAATCTTTTTCAAATTAACTGCAAGTTTATTTCATTTGCTGATGGACTTGAGAATTCAACTTCTACAATCGTACTTATGGTTCATATCCAGGTTTTCAAGTCATGTAAGTAATCTAAAAGATTTTTTTTAGTTTCAATATCTAAGCCTTCATACATAACATTCAGGGCTTTGTAGTTGACCGTTGACAATTGAATATTTTTATTTACTATCCAAATAGAAAAGTTACTAACTAAAACCCATTAAATGTTACTTTACTCTAATATTATGCAAAAACAAATAATTGGAAACTTAGTTATAGTTTTAAAAAGTATAATCGATTTCGCTTTGAACTAATTTTTCTTCTGCATAAGAATTTGTTGAATTTCTTTATTATTAACATGGCTGTTTTAAATGATTAATAATAGAGTATATTGTTTTTTCATCCTATTAAACTTTTTATGATTTAGATTTTATGATTTAGTTTGATTTGGCTCTTATTTAAAAAAAACAACTTTTTTTTAAAGTTGAAAATAAATTTTTTTCATTCAGTATTCAGAAGATTGTTGGTAAAAAAAAAGTCGCCAACAGATAAGTGTTCTATTATTTTATGTTGCCACTTGTAAAAATCACTTGCAACATAGAGCCCTTATATATTTATATCTAATATTAAGTGTTATTGAGAAAATTAACACCGAGATAAAGAAATAGATAAAAAGATTTTTAAAAGTTAGTATACAAATAAATGAATTTGAATAAATTCAACATTGAACTAAAAATTAAAATAATAATTAAACAAAAGACTGTGCAGCCTCTTGGTAATAATTATTATTATTATTTAAAAAAAACCTTGAAATATACATAATATTTCATTCCTTCGTTCAATGTGAAATGTTACTGCCTTGCTTTTATCCAACCATACTAACATAATATTGTTTAAATGGTAAAGTTTCATAAATAGAAATACATCATTAAGAACTAGACTGAACAAAATATTTGTTTCTAAATTTAAATACTTACAGACATATACGACCGTGTGCCAACAAAAGAATTTGCCATGGAGTCTATCAATTGTCCACTGACACCAAAATCACAGATTTTTATTTCTCCTCCAGAATTAACAAGAATGTTCGAAGGTTTTACATCTGCCAAAAAAAGGGTTGATAGTTAATTCAAATGACAAGAGAGAAAACACAAGAGAATTAGAATGTAAAGAGATTCAGAAACCAATCTAAAATGGAATGAAATTCCAAAACTATTTGAAAAAAATCTTTTTTTTTTTTATTCAAAATATATTTAAGGTTATTTTTGTGTGAGTGTCTTCTGGTTGATCACACTCCTAATCTGTCTGAGACTGCTTGATTTGGAATAAAATGGTAATTAGTTATTTGGACTATTATCCTCTGTCCGATACACAACATTTCAACAAACCAAATCTAAATTTTAAGAGCCTTCATAGAATTTCAAACTGAACTCTTTATTCAATCTAAGAAAGTAGATTTTTCATTACCACTGGATAAGCAACAACCAGTCATCGTAAAATGCGGTGGATGTTAAGATTAATAGTTGTTCAGTTTACAGGTTTATCAACAGCTGAGGTGTAGGTGTTTGTGTGTGTATGAGTAGTGATAGTGACCATATATGTTTTAGTATGAGTTTTTTTGCAGGATAACAATCCATATATTGCCATATCAACTAATATTCAAGTCATTTATAATATTTATATTCGATGCTAGTAAAAATAAATCTAGATTCAACATTAATAAAGCATAAAAAAAAATAATTATAATTTGATTTTTTCAAATATGCGCCCGCCATTTTGATAATCATAATGTTTGATTATGTCATTAAGTGTTATGTGCAATATGTGCATATACTTTTTATGCTATTAGGTCTTATATTTATTGCTAAAATAAACAAAATCTCTATTGGCTCGACTTATATTTAAATTCCTGGGTTTTTAGCTAGAATTCTACCTCATCATATATTTAAAAGTGACATATTAATAAATACATGGTTATAGATTACAATGTAATTTCTGTGTGCAAAAGTGCATCTTTTTAATAAAAGATTATGTGTAGAGCTTATCATTGTTGGCTAAATGCATAAACCAATACAATAGAATCTTAAGACTTACCTCTGTGCATAATTTGATGTTTTTCACGTAAGTAACTCAAACCTTTTAAAACCTAAAATAATAGGAAAAAAATTGAATTTGTACGAATACAGAAACAATTAAATAAAATGAAATTTTTGATTAACTTTCTTACTGAGCTCAAACATATTTCTATTGAATAAATCTAATAAAAAGTTTTGATTTGCACTATTTTCACTTTACAATAGGTTTTTGAGAAATTCTATTGTAAAACATGGACTCGCCATACTTTTCTTCCTTTTTCTATTTTTTGTAAACATTTTGAAATTTTACTCGCCAAGTAATAAGAAAACAAACAATTTTTTTCTCAAAATAAAAACCATCCATTTTCCTGGACATTCTGCCATTGAACTGCAAGCTTTTAGATTTAGTGTTATTACCATTCCTCAGATCGATTCAAAGAATGTTTGACACGCTTCCTCAACCTTTTGGAATAACCTAATATAATTTCAAAGACAACATCTATGCACAATAATAATATATTTATATATATATATATAAATTGTTACATTTTTAGTAAAATATGTGCTAATAGACAAAATAAGACATTCAAGTAGTTTTTTAAAAGAATAACTGTTATGCGAATAAATTATACTCATGGGTTAATACCTCATAAGGTAAATCAACCGAGTAAATAGCCAAAAATATTCAAATTATTTTTTATATACTTACAGCTATGTTAATTTTTCCTAAAATTGGTTCAGGAATTCTACCTGCTTGTTTAAGTATCAAATCCAGAGAACCTCCATCCTATAAAATTGGAAAAAAGAATGGGTAAGAAAAAGAAAAAAAAAAGAGGAAATAAAAAGAATAAAGAGAAAAATTGTTAGAATTTGGATTAGGTGTTTCCATAGATATTTGACACATCATACATTTAAGCATTTACAAGGAAAAGAATGAATTAAAATTCATAGTTTAAAATAGGTTTAAATTTGAATATAGATATTTTAGTTTTTACAAAAAGAGCAAATTATCATAATAAATGCTTGAAAACAGGCTTTTTTTAGCTATACTTTAGGTTTAAAAAAAAAAAAATTGCTTAAATCAATTGTTTTTTTGTTTTTTTTTACTTTTCTTAGACATCCAACTTTAAAATTCTTTTTGAAAACGACTTGGACCTATGCATTTTTTTAAATCATTAATTCAATTATTGAAAAACAAAAGTATTATTTAAATACTTATTTGTGGAATTTCTTTAAAGTTAAATCTAAACCAACTTATTAGAAATTTTGTGACAAACTGAAATGTAATGACCTATTTCTAAACTACGAGGTCCTCGACAGGTAAACCAAAAATAGGATCAGTCCTTTAAACTTTCTTAAACAGTAGCTAATTTCTGGTTTCAAAGAATTAAATTTGCATTAATGTGTTTCTCTATACTCCTGTATTAAAAATGTATAATTGTTAGTTAATATTTGAAAAAAATTAAATATTTTTTAACTAATTACAACTTTTTTAAATAAAAAATTACAAAAGAACATATATGTAGTACAATTCAAGTTATCTAAAACTATTTTTTAATTTACAGGATTTTCTAACGAGTAAAAAGCAGATTTTTGTGAGAATTTTGAAAAAAATTTTACATAGAAAAACACATTAAGAACCACCTGGGATCAAATATTGATATATTTTCACTTTCAAATTTTTTTTATTAAAAAAATCATTTTAGGAAATAATTATACACAAGATTTTTCCTTAATCATTTGTCTTTATTTTGCATTAAAAGATCTTTTGCCTTTTTATTAATAATTTTTTAGCACATGTTTCAGTTAAAGCGCACCCTGGCAGCAACCAACATAGATCCATCTTCTTGGGAGGAAACTGCTAGGGACAGGAAGGTGTGGAGAAGTGCAATTCATCATGGCACCCAAGACTTTAAAGAGAAGAGGACAAAGGGTGAGGAGACTAAGAGAAGGAGAAGAAGAGAGCAACGAGGCCAACCTCGTCCCCCACCTACTATCCCCTGTGAACACTGTCCCCGACTTTTTCATCACCGACTCGGACTTAACAGTCATATTAAATATAAACATCCCCCCTAAAGATAAGCTGGTCACAAACGACAGAACCCAATACATGGACACGTGTGGGCAGCCGCCGCCGCCGATACTGAAACTCTTGCTTCCCTAAAAAAAAGAAAGACTAATATATTCATTATTTTATTTCATGTAACAACTTGCTCATAAAAATGGCTTAATAACATGATTGTATACAGAAATGACCTACCATATATTCCATCAGAATATTTATCTCTCCATCACAGAAAAAAGCAGTGTAAAAACCTACAATGTATGGCGAATTGCATTCATGGAGGACTTTGAGTTCTCGAAATATTTGATTTCTTACAGATGGTTTCACTTCCAAATGGATTAACTGAAAAATAAAGAAAATACATGCACTAACTGACCTTAGGGAAAGATATGAACCCGTTTCCCCTAGCTATGGATTAAAGAAAAACCAGCAC
This sequence comes from Idiosepius hallami, assembly GCA_034780655.1. Lineage (NCBI taxonomy): Eukaryota > Metazoa > Mollusca > Cephalopoda > Idiosepiidae > Idiosepius > Idiosepius hallami. The sequence continues at coordinate 2,463,797 of JAUZSX010000041.1, forward strand.
TTTTCTCCTTATTAATTGCTTTATGTGAAGAAAAAATTGGATTTAGAAAAAGGAGTCCATTATTAAATCTATAAGGCAGCAATGGTGAAGCAGTCTCAGGAATTGTATGAAAACAAGTTCAAATCCCAGTCAAAACTATTAATTTCACTTTTAGTTTGTCACAGGCAAATAAGATTTGTTAACTCTGGAGAGTAACTCATCTAGGTATAAGGATAACAATGATTTCAAAAACCCAGATGAATGAGGCATGTCACCAGGTAGAGTAACTCATCTAGGTGAAGAAACACACTGATTACAAAAGCCCAAAGATATAATGAGCAGATAAAAATGGCCATGTGCCTAACTTGGGGTTGGTGCTTGACAAAGTAAATATATTCAGTATTACATTAATATAATAAATATATTAATTGAAGTAATAAATTGTAGTTTTTCAGACAAATATAAGGTTTATTAAGGCTATATGATGTGTTAAAAGTACTGGTCAGTTATAATTCTGAGCTATAACTCCATAATAAAACTAGTGGTCTTTTTTTGTGCCTGATTACATGTAGAAGCATCAAAAGAGATAAAATAAGTAATAACTGTTAAAACAGCAATGAATCTAACAAAATAACCCACAAAAACAACTGAACTCAGAAAGACATGCAGGAAAAAAAACACTAATTTGATAATGGAGTTATAGCTCAGAAATATAACTGACTACTACCTTTAACACATTAAAAAACTTTATATTATTAATTGAAGTATTTTCTTCTCCATGTATGTTATTTAAACCTTTAAATATAGAATTTGAGGTAATATGAAAAAGGTATATCTCTTGCTACACTATAAAATGAGAAGATGAACAGATTAAAAATTGAATTTCAAAATTAATATAATCTGATTTAAATTAAACTTACAATTAGAAGATATACTATATACTTGGTTGAGCATCACAACACGGTAGGCACAAGGCCAGTTTTATGTGCTTAATACTTATGGAATACTAAATGAGTTACTCTCCTTGAGTTGACAGGCCATATCGACCCAAATTAAGATAAATGTTTAAACAACTAAACATAAGTATATCTATTGTATTTTCATCTGGTAATAAATAAATAAATAAATAATTATATATAAATAATCGTCCACCTCAAAAATAAATTACTTATTTGCTTCCTCTATGTTTGGTATAAATGTTTTAAAAGATTAAAAAGATGTTGTTTGTTTGTTTACCTTTCTTGCCATCATTAAATTTGTAGGTTTGTGTCGAACCTTGAGGACCACGCCTCCATTACCAGAACCAAGTTCACCAATTTTATCAAAGTCATCAACATTCAACTCTCCAGCTTGCTGCTTCTTGGTTAAGAATTCTTCTAGTCTTTTACGTTGTTTTTCATCCAAGTCCAATTCTTTCAAATTCTGTTGGAGCTCTTCTACACTCGCACCCATGCCAGTAGTGTTTTTGCTTAAGGGAAGAAAAGCATAAAAAAAAACAAAAAAATGAATCAGTTTTACCAAACTTAACTTTTTTTTTAAAATGTATTGTAAAATAAATACTTAGATTATGTCAGAAATATTCAAATAGATTTAGGTAAATGATTGAATGTTGTACTGGGTGTGTTGGTTGTTTGTTTTGCTTCATAACAACATCATTTAAAGACAATTTACTTTTAATTGTCATTTTATACCTGCAACAATTGTTATGGCGTTCCTTGGAAAAGTTTAAACTGTTGTGAATTTAAATAACCTGTTAAGAACCTTTCTTTATTAAATACTAATTGAGTGAAAGGACTTTGAAACAATTAAATACCATTATTATCAAGTGAATGACTTAGAAAATCTTTTAAGCACTTTACAAACAGAAAAAAGTTCTAAATTTAAAAAAAAAGCTTATATTAAAAAATTAAAAAATAAAATAAATATAAAAACTTGTTTTTTCCTTAATTAATAAAAAGATTGTTTCATAATGTTTTGTTAACTAAAGACAATTTTTAAAGAAAAAAATTGACTTTAAAACTGGAGTTCTCAAAATTTATGAATATTTTTACATAAAGTTAGGATCTTTGGCTGGAGTAAGTAATTTATCCACTAGTTGTTATCTGCAAGGCGAGGTTAGATTAATTTTCCACAATGGAATGATACACAAAAACAACCTTTTTTATCTATATAATAAATAAATATATATTTTTTAACATGCTGGAGTGCAAATATATACATTTTTTTAAATACACTACTATCTTTCATCTTTCACTCCAACCAAAATCCAGTCTATTTTCCCTCATCTCAGTATCAGGACTAACTTCCCAGAAATCCCAAATCCTATCTAAAACATCATCTAATTCAAAATTCAAACACTCTCAAATTTAATTTTCTAGTTTTCCAAAATTAACTATAAACAAAACTTAACCTTTATAAAAAAAACAAACTTAACAACATATGCACTCCCTTCACCTGTGCAGAATGTCAAAACATGACAAATTATCTACAAGGTTTAATACTTAATTAAGATTTTGAGACTAGCCTGTTGTCAATTTCAAAATACATCCTTAACTTCAACTTAAATTTCTTACTTTTATGGCATATTTTCATTAACAATATACATTATCGTTACAAGTTTACATTTTGATTAATATACACAAAAAGTCTTCTATTTTTCAATTTAATTTTCTCCAAAATACATTTTTTTTTAAATTTATATCATACATTTTATTTCATCAACTCAATATGTACTACATATTTAAAGAAAATCTAAATTACCATGTTACTTAATTTACAAATTACATCAAAGAAATATCTTTTTCAATAAATTGCTCTGTTATTTTTAGTAACACAACTGTATTAATAGAAGGGACATTCCAAAAGTAATGCCTCATATTTTTTATGGCACCCAAGAGAATCAGAAGATACAGCAAATTGCATTATTATAATGACTGAACTTATACTTGCATGATCTGAAAGTTTCATCCGTCTATTGTAGATATTGACAGTGTGAGACTTTAAGAAAGCAATCCTTGTCATGGATGTGCATCAGAATATTGTTGTATATTGTTATATACACAATGTTTTACATCTCATTCGTCATAAGATTATCTTTTTAGATCAAAAATTTCTATAAGCCTACGTCATATAAACATTTACAGTATAAAACTATATCATGGCAGTCACTCGTGGTCGAGTATGACTGTCCTCCATCTTGATTCATTGATCCTTTAGGCACTATTTAACCCATAAAATTATATATGTAGTGGAGTAGATAAGAGATAAAATACAACATTGGGTGAGCAAAGCTCAAAATTTTGCATGAAACTTTATTGGTATGTATCTGACTAAAATAAGTTGATCACTCAAGTTTCTACCATTTTCAAGATGGCTGCTATGACTTTTAAAATTGGGTAGTTTTTTTTTATAATTATACATTATGTTTTTAATTGATATTATTTTCTTTTATTAGGATATACCTCAATATGACTCCTCATTACCAAAATAGCTATTATTTTGTACAAAACTAACATGAATATGAACTGTGCATGTGTGCAAGATATACTGGAAATATAGATTTGTTGAAATTACCATTTAAATTAAGACTGTATTTCCAAAATTCTGAGCAGTTACAACTACAGAGAGCAATGCAAAACAATCCTGTTTTAAAGCATTTACCTTTACCAAAATAGTTCATTCTACATTCACAATTGAACAGTTTTTGATATTGTTGTTGAGGACCTCTCCTTACTTGTACAGGCTTGGATCAGTCTATCTGTGTTTATAGTGTTTTTGCAATCTCTATGTATTCTGAGAGATCCAGTCTTCACCAAAGGAGGTAACTGTATTCAAGGACATTACTAACCTGGTCAGCAGGTATGAAGGATTGAGTGTGTTGGAGGTGTAACAGCGAAGAAGGGAGCCTATCATTCAGTTCAAAACCCTGAATGGATATAACCCTTTATGCCAAAAACTGCCAACTAGTCAAGTGATCACCCATCTTAGTACCGAACAGGCTCTACGTTCCTTAACTTCGATGATCTTTGATGACTTGACCCTACTTGATACTGCTATAGTTGCTAGTAGTGTCCCAAAACTGCCTCATTTTCTTTCCAACTCCAGCTTGATGGTGACATTAAATGAACCTTTCAGCGTTCTTATAGTGTTCAAACTCAGGTTTCAGGGAGTTTTTTCAGTTCTAAGTGATCATTATACAAAGGTGAGGATTTCAATCCTACCCAAAGGCAGTAATTATTAAGAATACATTTCAAACTTAACATTAATAACCAGTCATGGTTAGCCAAACAAGAGTAGATCAGCCCAATCAATTGATGGTTAAATTTGAAGTTCTTTGAAGATTGCCTATTACAAAAAAAAAAAAAAAAAGTTCAATAACCTGAAGAAGGTTAAAAGCTTCATCAGCCAAAATGTTGTGATGGTGAAAATGATTAGGATCAAGACAACAGTTTGAAAATCTGATAGGTTTCATCTAAAGGTTTTGAAAGACAAAAAATGTATCCACAAGATTTTCAATAAAATAAATTTTTAAATGAGAAAAAAAAAATTCAAGTTTTAAATAAGAGTTTAGGAATTCCAATAAGAAAACCAAAGAATAATTCATTGGTTTTACTTTTAGGAGTTTAAAAGGAATTAGTTTATTAAAGCTAGATTAATTAACCTGAAATTTAACTGAACCATAAAGTAATTTCTGCTGGGCAATGCTGTGTATTCTTACAAGCATTATAAATAGAAGTTTGCTGTTGTCATGGAATATTAGAGTGAAAACATCTAAGGTTATGAAATTGTTGCATTCCAGACAGGTAGACACCTGAGAAAAAGAGAAGATAGAATACCAAAGAGAAAACATGGGGAGGGGAGATAGAAAGAGAGAGAGAGAGAGAGAGAGAGAGAGAGAGAGAGAAAGAAAGCAAGAGAGAGAGAGAGAAAGAAAGCAAGAGAGAGAGAGAAAGAAAGCAAGAGAGAGAGAGAAAGAAAGCAAGAGAGAGAGAAAGAAAGAAAGCAAGAGAGAGAGAGAGAGAAAGAAAGTAAAAGAGAGAGAGAGAGAGAGAAAGAAAGTAAAAGAGAGAGAGAGAAAAGAAGAAAAGAGAGAAAGCAAGAAAGAGAGAAAAAGTAAGAGAGAGAGAAAGGACAAAGAAATTCATTGTAACACATTCTACGAAATAAAAAAAAGATTCTTTCTTGATTGCTCAGCAAAAAAAAAAACCCCCAAACAATTTAAGAAGAGACAGAATAAACGTACATTGGGAGTCATTGCCTGAACATCGGAAGAGAATGCCTCAGGGCTATGCTTAGAGCCCCCTGCAGTTGCGAGGGGGGGGGTGACGCAAGGCACTTTGGCTTCACAAATCTTTTGTAATTTTTTTGAATTACAAATAATTGTTAGGATTAATCAGAAAATCATTATCACACCTGAAATATACATTTATCAATTCATTTTTCTTTCTGCCTCTCTCTCTCTCTCTCTCTCTTTCATATTTGTATATGTGTAGATAGTCAAAGACTCTAATTTGTTAAGGGAGAGGGGAAAACTTGCCCATCTAGGGTAAATGGGCTGCAAGGCGAATTCTGCGTCAAGGCCGCTAAGTGGCTAAGCATGGAACTGCTTAGTATTTGACATTATCTCTTCAACAACAACAAATAAATTTCCTTTACAATAAATTCTGTAGTGTGTGTGTTTATTTTTGTCTATTTATTGTCGCCTGTCTCATCTCTTTTGGAGTTGGCCAAGTGCATGTGTGTGGCAGTTACACAGTTACAAGATTTCTTTTGTTGAAAAGCCTAACAACATACCACGGAAAGATAAAGGCCAAAAGAAGAAGCATTTCCCCTTGTGATATGTTAAAAATATGCCAGCAGGTCAATAGAGGATAAGATAGCAACAACCAGCGCCTTCATTTTAGCGAAAGACTGTGTCTTGAAAAAAAATGGCCAGAGATGTGAAGCCCATTTCCTGAAGCCCTTTAAACCAAACTCATGAGAAAAAAACATAATGCATGGGCAAAAAATACATGTAAACAGACTTAAAATAGATTCTGTTGGATTAATTTTGATCAGTGAGACATTATTTTCCCCTCACTTTCTTTCCTTCTTCATTTAGTGTATGATTATTGTTGATTTTAAAAATACTTAAGTACTTAGACTGTTCCAATATTAACCAATCCAAGAGCTTGATACTAATGCTGCAAGACTTTAAAAGGTGCATTCTTTTCAGTTGAAATTTTAAGAAGAAAGGAAGAAATGATTTTACTGTTTAACCGGCCATTTTTGAAATTGATACAAAAAATTGATATTTCACATTTACTTTTGGACTTACTGAATTTTTAATACCAAATATTTTTGGATTTACCAGGATTATTCACTTCAATTATTTTATCAACAATGAATTCAACAGATTCTGTTCACAGATGAAGCTATAGCCACGTTTAATGGTCCAGATTGATGGGCTCAAGTTTGGAGCCTGGCCAGAGCTCATCGTCAATAAGGAGCAAAGGAAGTATATTTTGGGTGGACATCATATGGAATACATTATTAGGGCCTTTTCGAGTGCCAGAAGGTTCTAGACTCACAAGCCAAGCATACTTACAGTTTTTTAGATGAGCATTTGTCCGCAGGTCCAACCTGCCTTTATTTCATAAACATCATCAAGGGCAAGACTCTTATGATTTGGTCACCTTGCTCTAATGATAAACTCGATTGACCAGTTAGGGTCTATTTCAAAACGGATCGTTTAAGAAGGAGAATAATAATTTACATTTTTTTAAAAAATGCCCTCTGGAATAAAAATATTGAAGTTGCAAGTACCATAACACCAAATGAAGTCAATAGATTGACTTTATTTGTTGATAGCTGACTTCTTAGGGGAATGGCAAGGAATAGGAGTGATGTTGATAAATGATTTGGTTTTGTGTTAAATATCTTGTGAATTCTTTCTTAAATTATATTAATATTGTTACTTATGATTTAATTTATTGAATTAAATCAGTTTTATAAGCAAAATTATGATTTTATTTCTTTTTAAACTTTATTTTTACAACCATGCAATAAATCAAGAAACAGTGAAAAGGGAAGTAAACTAAAATGCAGATAGCCTTGTAAATATAAAACAGATTTAATATATATTTTGGTAGCTTACCTTCCAAAGAGTACTCTACCAGTGTGCAAAATTTCAAATTTGCAGGATTATAACTATTGAAGTTATTAACAAAATCATGATTAGTAATAAAACGAGAAATACAGTTTTTATATATATATATATATATATATATATATATATTGGGCAGCGACGATGGAGCATTGGTAGAATCTCGGGCTCTGAAATCGTATTACATGATATCAAATCCAAGTCAAAACCATTACATTCATCTTTAGCTGCCTCAAGCAGATGGGGCTCATTAACTCGGAAGAGCAGCTCCTTTAGGTGAAGGGTAACATCAAATGTAAAAAGCCCGGATTAAAGCACGCAAAAATGGCCTTGTGCCAAACTTGGGTTGGTGCTCACCAAGTAAATATAATATATTATATATAAATATAGTATAAATATAGAAAAAAAAAACATTAGTAGATAAGTGCTTTTGGTGACAGTTTCTTGCCAGGTAAGAAAAAAAAAAAAATAAATTGAAAGTTTTATCAATATATTCGTTTTTCTTTTTTTTAAGTAGTCAAATCACGTTTGAGATACTGGTTCCCGCTAGAAGACGAAAGTTAAGCAACAGCTCCAAACACCCTGACACAGTCTTTATTTTGCATAGAGGAACCCAAGAAAGCTCATTGGTCATACATCTCAAATGTCTGCAGTTAACGTCTACTACAAACTTTTTCTCATCTAGAAAAATATAAATGATGTTTCAAATGATTGAGCAGCAAGGGGTTATCTCTTTACGAATGGTCTTAGATTTTGCTGTAAGAATGTTACAATGTTGTCTAGAATAAGACATGTTTCTGAACTGCATTAGAAAAAGTCATTTTGGTTACATTCTGCATTTTTGTCAGTTCAGTCACTGTCTGTGATAAATTTGCTCCAATAGACCATTTCAAACCACCAAGTTAAGTGGTTTTCTTCAGATAATTCGTTAGATTAAAATAGTTGTTTTTGGATCATATTTTTTGGTATAGATTTTTTTTTAAGAAAGCTAGAATTGCATTTAGGTTTGTTTTCATTTTTTTTTTTTAAATAATTCTTTTATGTTTTAAGTGTCGTAAAGTTTTTTCTCATGTGTGTGATTGCCACAGTCTAGTAAAAAGTGCTTTACAATGTAATGTTCTTTGGCGGGCATATCTGGTAGTCTAAATAAATTTGATTTGGGCAGCGACGGTGAAACATTGGTAGAAGCTCGGGCTCTGAGATCGTAGTACGCGAGTTCAAATTCCAGTCAAAACCATTACTTTCACTTTAGCAGCCTCGGGCAGATGGGGCTCATTAGAGCATCTCATCTAGGTGAAAGGTAACACTGAATTTAAAAAGCCCGGGTCAGAGCACATAAAATGGCCTTGTGCCAAACTTGGATTGGTGCTCACCAAGTAAATATAATAAATTTGATTTGTTGGAAATATTTTTTTTAAAATAAATATTATTCATTGGAATATCTGATCTATGTTTTTTCTAATACATACCAACGGAATCAAATCTTTTCATGACTGTTTTTAATTCTAGTAAAACATTACTGGAGCTTTGTTTTAATTGACATGTGTTGAGTTATGTTTGACTTTGTCAACAACACAATGAGTAAATAAATCAGCATGGTACCTTATGTGAAAAAGGCTCACTTTTCACTCGTCATTCGGACAAATAAGTCAAGAATTATAAACTAACTAATCCAGGATGTTTCCATTTTTTTTTTTTAATAATTTTTAAAATTCAATTAATTTTTTATTGAAACATTTTTTTTTACTGAATGAAATTTTTTTTCAAAAATCTAAAAAACAATAACATTGATTGAAAGAGAAAAAATTGACGTAGATATTCAATTTTTTTCTGGACAATATTTTCAAAACATGAAGTTTCACTTAAAAAAAAACAAAAAAACAATGTGTTTTTATTTTTTAAAAAGTTTTAAAACTTTTTATGGTAAATTTTTCGTTTTGGGCCCTTTTTCGGTGATAGTGTCAAATGTAGTTCCTTGGAAAAATTGCACCGGGTCGAAAAAAGAACAAAATCGATGTAACGAAATAACCTTTTATTAACATTAAAGAAAAGAACGACTTTAAAAAACAAAATGAAACAAGCCGCGCGTGCGTGGTACCCCTAGCTCTCTAAAAGTCCCCGAGGGACGCAAAACAGATTTTTCCCGAGGTA
>JAUZSX010000041.1:2473170-2491269 GCA_034780655.1 Idiosepius hallami
AAAAAAATTCGTTTATCTATAGTGCCCATACTCAAAAAATTCTCTGGAATAAGTTAAGCGGGATTAGGAAACTACCACTAAACTAAACTAAACATTTTTAACAACAAATTGTTGATGCGATATTTAATTATTGAGCTTTTGTTTAAAAGTTTTTTTCGCAGCATTTAAATTTTTTAAAATAAATGAAAGTTAGAGCATTTTGGGATATTTTCTCACTTTTACAAACATAACAAATTGTTGAATTTGTTGGTGTGTGCGAAAATAAAACTCTGGTAATAAATTTTCTTTTTCACTTTTAAAAACATCTAAAATTTATTTACGTTTATTTATTCAATCACAATATTTTTTCGCAACATTCAACATTTTTAAATGATAAAATAAACTAAAAAGAAAATTAATTCGAGAGAAGTAAGTAACTACAACATTAACATTTGTTCTAAATTAAAAATTGTAAAGTGTTTTAATAAACTACGTAAAGTAAATAAATAAAAATGTTCGTAAAAATGATAAATTATCAAAAAATTGCCTAATTTTAAATTATTTTCAAAATCTAAAAAGGTTCTGTGCGAAAAAAAAAGTGTTTTAATAAACGAATCTAAGTAAATAAATTTCGCATTCAACAATTACTTGTAAATTATTTTTTAAGTGTTTTATACTAACATGAGTAAATGGATAAAATATCAATAGTTATTTGCAAAATATATATATATATATATCACGCATCATGCATGCTTTGTTGCGTTGGCGACCAAGCACCAAAGTCCTTACACGAGGATATTCTCCCCAAAACAGAAAATAATGAAGATTTTGGCATTGTACGTTACGTACTTCCTGTACGTACACAAAAAATAAAAAAAAATAAAATAAAAAAATAACACCCTAAAGTTCATTTTTCACTCGACAATCAGTGAAAATTTTACATTAATTATATTTGGTAGATGTTTAAGAAAAATGCCATTATTTTGCTAGATTTTACAAACTTAATTCCCCACTTTGAACTTTGGACTCTAAGGCCGATTTATTGGTCCTGACAACATAAGGCAAAATAAGACACACCAATATTTTGGCTTTAATATGTTCCTCTAACGACTCTGAGTGACTACTTGGTAATTGTGATGAGTCGGGATTCAAAGGCTTAATGCGTGACGAAGTCACAACACTAAACAAGAAGATTACTAGGACGAATTAATTTAACACAAGAAACAAATTATTTGGGGCAAGAAATTGTTTTAAAACTAAGTGCTACAGTTTTTTAAGCATGTTGATTTATTGTACATAAAAAATGTTATATTAACCCTTTCCACCCTGGCGGGCCGATTTATCGGCCTTGAAGATGTAAATCAAAAGAAGGTACATCAATATTTTGTTTTAATACCTTTCTCTAATATAACGGCTTTGAGTGACTATTTGGTAATTTTGATAAGTCGGGATTCAAAGGTTGAAGGCATTTTGTGGTTCGTTCGTCTGTTGCATGAAAAATGTCTGTTTTAGTGTTTCTGGGAGGAAAAGCTTTTCTTTCTTCGGCTTTTTCTTAATTAAAAATAAAAAAAATTAAAAAAAACTTTGAAAATAAAAATTAATATAGTTTTAACTTAATTCTTTTCTTAAACAATAATAATAAAAGAGGTTATATTATTAAATTTATGAATACTTACTCATTATTTGAACAGTCATTTTGTGGCTCGGCTACCGAAGGAGGAAGTGTGAGGTTTGGTTTTTTCTTCATTGTGTGAAATAATAAATCCGTGAAATTATTAACAAAATAATGATGGAAAGGAATTACTGAATCTTTAATGTTTGAAAAAGCGAGTCTCTCTTTTTTGTGGTTTTAAAATATAGACTGTCTTACAGGAAGAATAAACCGCCAAGAAGAACTCCTTTAGGTAAATGTAGGAAGAAGCTAAGCTCCCTTTTCAATTAAGTAATAATCCACTGTCCAAATATGTCAAGGGAGGAAATCCTAGTTTTCCACGTTTGTGAAAACTTATCAAAAGAGAGCGATATTTTCAATTAAATGTCTACAGACAACAGACTAAATTCTCCTATTAAAAGACTTTTTAATAATTTATTTAAAAATACGCATTTCACCTCACCTCCATGTATATCCAGAAAAATGAAACGAGTTTCCCCAGTCGTACAGGATTGTATGTAGTTAGTTTGGAAAATTAAAACGAAAAAAATACTTCGTTTTCCACACGAAAAACAGGCCTTAGTCTGATTATTTAGGTTGATTTGAAAATAAAATAATCATTTAAAAAATGTCTCCAACAAACAGGAGTACTTTTTTAAATAGCTCTAAATAATTGTCATAACTAGATATTTTTCATTTTTCTTGCTATGGGTGGGCGTGTGTTTGTATATATATTTATATCCATATCTATGCCCGCACATTATTTACTGTTTTTATTTTATTTTGCTTGCTGGCAGCAACTAAATTAGTGGGAGTTGTCGATCGGTTGTGGTGGTGTGACTGTGGTGCTGGTGCTGGTAGTGTGTGTGTGTGGTGCTTGCTTGGTGCTACTACTGCCCCCTCCTCTTCAATATCAGTAACAACATAAAAATAGACGAGTAGGAGGAAAACTGCTAATAATAAATATTGGGAAGTTTAAAAAGGAGAAATAAAAGAACAACTAGACAACATTAATAATATTAATGAATTTTCCTTATTCTAATTATTTTCGTAACCGATTGATGTACATGCATGTGGTTTGTGGTGAGTTTTATCCACACTACACACTGTGTGTGCACTGACTACACACATTAATTAAAGAAATTGTGTTTCGGATACAATTGCAAAAACTTTTTGTTTACTAAAGAAGAGGATATAATTTTAACTTTTTTCTAATGTTCTGGTTTACGTTTTTACGTTTCGTTCTGGAGATTTTGTTTTTGTGTTTTTTAGATTTAAATTCCTGCTTTTTCTACAAAGCATGAATTCCTAAAAGTGTTTTTAGTTTAAAATAATAAAAATAGTTTAAAAATAGAAATCAATTACGATCCTTTTTTTGTTGTTGAAAATCATAATAAAAGAAAATCGGGCTCTGCTAGCCGCTGTGCTGTTGTTTTTTTTTTAATGTTTTTTTTTGTGTGTGCTCCGTCCTGGCTTGCTTTCGTTGTTTGGATTAAGGGATGGAGAAAATAGAAATAGGCGACATGTATGGTGGATTATATTCAAAATAGTTGTTTAAAAGTGAAAGCACTTTCACTTCGTTGGTTGCTGTTATTTTTAATTTTGAATTAAATCGTAATCCAAAAAAAAAAAAAGTATAACCGACTGTTGTCGTAGAGAGCGGTCGGTCAGTCAGTCGATATGTAATGATGCTTCTTGGTGTCTCCTTTCTCTAGGCATACATTTTGGGGTGATCTCGGCTGATATTTGTTTTGTTTTACTTTAGTTTAAGTTTACAAACAACCATATCAAGACAAAGTTTATACGTCTTTTTTTAGTTCTTGCGTACATCTTTTTGCCAAGTACTACAAATTAATTATTAGTTAAAGTAAGCAAGCAGGTTATTACTATGTTAGAACCAAAACAGACCATTAACTCTCACCACATATCAGTGAATGAGGTAATCAAAGAGACACCAGTATGGTCTTGGTGATGATGATGATGATGGTGTTTATTCTTTATGATTATGATGATGATGGTACTTTGGTGGGTGAAGTAACAGCAAAGTTACAATTGTAGTAGGAGGAAATGTTGTTATTAGAACAGAACACTGTTAAAACCACAACAAAAACACACATTGACTACAAATAAAACAAAACGAATTATGTTCTTGCTCCTCGTTTATAATTTTCATCCCATTTTAAGGAGTTAGTAGAATAAACTGATATTTTGTTTTATTGGGGGTTTTGGATTAATTTATTAGTATGTAAAAACAACAAGCCAAAAAGGAGAATTGTAATTGAATTTGATAGTTTTAAACTGTAATTAATTCATCCATAGCAATAATATTGAAAAATAACTGTAGAATTAGTGTTTTTGTTTTCCTTTGTTAAAAGAAAAACTGAAAACGACTTAGAAACAAAAGTTCAAAAGCAAAAAGAGTACAATTTAATTAAAGTGACGATGGATGGAAGAAAATCCACACTTAATGCTAAGCATTTATTCAGAGTTTAGTTTATAGAAAAAGAAAAAGTCAAAATAAGTCAGAAGTTCGACTTCACTGTAAAATGTGGACAGTAGGTGAGTGTAACTACACTGGACTTAGTCGGCCACTTTCTTCGGCCTGTTTTTCATGTGAATTTGAGTATCTTTTAATTATTTGTATTAAAAATTCGTTAATCAAAAAAAAAAACATAAAATAAATAAATTATACAATAAGAAAACAATATTGGATTGAAGTCATAGAGGAAAAAAGTATTAATGTATTTTTTAATTCATGTTTACGAAACTGATAAATTACAAAGCAAGGGAAATAACTGTAATCTAGAGTTATCGTTTCATAGTTACCCATAATTCCCTGGTGTTATTCCTTTCTCTTCCGGTTTTCAGTCAAGGTATGATCGGCTTTTTTATTCCTCCCGATTTAAAATCGAATTTTAATGTAATATTTAGTTTTTCAATTTTGCCATCTGTTATCTTTATGGAATATTTGATATTTGTTTTTTAATCTTTGTTAATATTTCATCGTCGGAACTTGTATTAAATCTTTATTAATACATAGAATGTTTTCATGTGTTACAAAAACTTCAGTTTCATATCTTGTTTGCTGCTCAATAAGCCTTTTTTTTTTCTTTTTGTAATTAAGTAGCTTTTTATTATAAAATTTCGCGATTAATTTGTCCCATTTTTTTATAACTACTTTTTGATACATTTATCATTACATATTGGTACAACAATCAATAAATGTGTTATGGAATTTGTTTAAACCACTTCAGTTAATCGTAACGATACACGTGTTGGGTTAGATTCAAGATAGGCTCTAATGAATATTTCTTGCAGATATAATTAACTATTATATATATTAAACCCTAAAGGGCGAGATATATCGGCCGTGGTGACCTACGGCAAAAGAAGACACCCGGATATTTTGGCCTTAAGCCTTTGGATCCTAACTTATCAAAATTCCACTCAGTCGTTAAATTAGAGGAACATATTAAAGTCAAAATAAATGTGCCTTTTTTGCCTTATGTTATCAGGACCGATATATCGGCCTTAGGATCAAAATGATTTTAATATGGCCTTTTAATAGAATGGCTGGTAACTTTACTAAGTCAAGGTTTCGAGTTAATAATTTTCATAAATGATGTGATGTAGATATTCGTGCACACAATTGTGTTTTTATGAAAATCGCTTGTGTAATAAAAAGTCAAATTTTTTTAGTTCTCTCGCTCATTTGAGCACTTAAAACAAAAAAGTGAATGCTTTAACTTTTATTTTATCTTAGGTTTATATTGTTCATTTCAAAAACTTTGTCTTCATCTTGTCAATAGCCTTGAGATATAGGTATTATTGTTTAACGTCCTAAAATCCGACTAATTTATACTTTTTTTTGGGGGGGGGTCCCCCGGCGTCAATCTCTTCCTGATTTGGGGAAGAATGAAAGAAAAACCAAGTATATTTATATATCGGTTCAAAAATAAAAAAGGATGTGCCGTAATAAAGTTCATTCTTAACTCATTATTAGATAATTACCTGATATTTTTTTGTAAATTTTTAAAGAGATTCCGTTAAGAAAAATTAATCCTTAGAAACCTGACTTAACAAAATTACCAAGAAGTCACTCAAATTCATTCTATTAGGTTACTATATCAAGGTCTAAATATTAGTGAGTCTATTTTTGCCTTAGGTCACAAGAGCCGATATATCGGCCCTTTATGGTCGAAAGTGTAAACACCGCTCCATATTTTTTCTAGATTTTACGAAAGTAATTTTTTTAACAGTGTTTAAAATAATCATCATTGAAAAGTTAAATAAATCGTTCAATTTGACTTCGTTTCCTTTGGAGTCTGACTTAGCAAAATTACCAACTGGTCGTTAGAAGACTAGGGTTGAACTTTTTGTGTTAAGTCGCCAGTGGGCCAATATATCGACCGTTTAAGCTCTAAAGGATTAGTCTTGAAACCAATTTAAACTCTAACTTCTTTCTGATGATATTAGAATGAAATGGCATCGAGCAAACCGAACATTTTTTTAGGGTTTCAGAAAGTTGAAAACGATAACGAATAATAGCACAAATAAAACAAAGATCTGTTATGTTTTTAACAATTTAAAAAATCTTAAAAGATATTTGACTTATTTGAACCTATTAATGTTTTCGTTGCTTATACCTTTTCTCCTAATCGTAAATAGACACGAATGATATTTTTTTTAGGGAGGGAATCATGAATTCTTTTTATCATGCGTTCAACTTGAAAATAGAAATAAGACTTAATTTCTAAGATTGTGTTTCTAATTTTCATTTTAAGTGATTTTTCCCTATATTAAGATTAATTTCAATAATTTAAAGAAACACTTTCAATTGCGTTAGTTTCTGCATTAAATAATTTCAAATACAATATAAATTTTTTCAAGATCCGCCGATTTAGCGACTTCAGTTTACAGTTTATTCCCATTTTGAAAACGTATTTGTTGGACAAAATTGTTTTTAGCTTTTAATTATGAAATGATCTTAATTTGTTAAATAAAAAGGTTAGTTTCAGCAAATCGGTCGGGGGACAACGCAAAAACTGAGCATTCGAGTCGTAATTTGACAAATTTATGAGCAAATTTAAATTAATTTAAAATTTAGTTTTAAGGTTAGAGTGAATTTAATATTTTTCTTGTAGCCGTTATTGGGACAAAGCCAAGGACAAACACCAAAAAGTTAATGGTTAAGTGAGGTTGATAAAGAAAATGGGTGGCTTTTTACACTGGGCCGTCAATTTCTCAGAAAGGGGGCATTAATCCATTTGGGTCATAAATACAAGTACACCGTCTAGAATTAGATAATTACTTTCACTTTTTAATTAGAAGTGCATAAAGTTATGCTTGCTGTGAACTGTTTTTAGGACCTAAATGGATTGATACCCCCTTTCTGAGAATTTGACGGCCCAGTGTAAAAAGCCACTAGAAAATGAGTAAAAAGCAGCCGTCTGTCTTGTTTTCTTAAAAAAAAATTTCAACTGTTCGTTTATATGGATTTTTTCTTTTTGTTTTAAGAATTTGAAAAATGGCACGTTACGCATCAGAAGCAGAGAATCTGAGCAAATGTAAGTATTAACCATAAAATGTTAGTTTGAATTTCATGAACAAGAACTACCTTTCCATTTGTAAGATTCGAAAAAAGAATACTTGAAACTTGCATAAAAAAACTTACTAACAGGAATTTTTTTTAAAAATAAATCAGGGTGTTAAGTAGGTTTTTTGTTAAGTTTTTATATCCAAACCATTTTTTAACAAATGAAAGCAGATAAATGATAGAAAATCTGAGTATTTAATTAAGAATTAATGATTGATTAGATTTTATTTTTACCTTTAAAAAAAAAAAGTGCACCCAATTAAATTTTAAATGTTTTTGCATTAAGAATATTTTGATTTCATAAGATTAAATTAGACACATTTTAATGTTATCCATTAAATATTTTACATACATGTCAATTCTTTATTTTGTAAATATATTGATAAGAAAAAAAGTATTACTGAATATGTGTATATTTAGTCATAAAAGAAAAATAAAATATTCTTAAATTTCAGCTAATGTATACAAAAGTAATTCATTCACAGTATTCTTTGTTTGTGTGGATATTTATTTAATAGTTTAATTTTTTATTTTTTTACAGCTGCCAAGGCTCGAGGATCTCTTTTGAGAGTTCACTTCAAGGTAAGTAAAACTTGATGATTTTTTTTTTGTCTTAAGTCTTATTCTAATGTTTTTTAATCTTAAAAATATCTATTTGGTTTAATAAAATTAATGCAAAATCTTTAAATGATATTTAGATTTTTGTCTGCTATTAAAATCTTGCCCCTAAAAAAAAGAAAAATTTCTTTCCTGTAGATTTTTTTTTTTTTTTACTTTCAGTGTATTTAGGGGTTAAAAATAGCATTACCATATGAAATGTTACAGCTAGCTTTAATTTTTGCTATTTTCAATAACTTAAAATAAAACTTTTAATGACAAGCTAAATTCTTGCGGTTAACATTTATTGCTTTTGTAACTACTTAAAATTACATTTAAAGTATATTTATTTAAATAAAAAAAAAAATATTTTTTTTCTCTTCAGAATACACGTGAAACTGCTCAAGCTATCAAGCGCATGCACTTAAAGCGTGCTGTACGTTACCTGAAGAATGTACAAGATAGGAAAGAAATAGTTCCATTCCGACGATTCTGTGGTGGTGTTGGTCGTCATGCTCAGGTATATGAATACATCCTTTATTGTTGACTCAAGATATCTAAGAACAAAAAAAGTTGTTTCTTCACGCGCACACTCTCTCTCAAGATTTATGTATCCCTCTGAAAGATTTTATCAATTATTTATTTTTAATTTTTTTTATTGTAAAATAATTTTTCTTTACAGAAAATTGTTAATCTATTCTATAACATATACTTGGTTGACCAAATTGGACACAATTGCAATTTTGTGTTCATCATATACATTTAGCTTCCTTGGGTAGATGAGGCTCGTTAACTCTAGAGAGCAGCTCATCTAGGTGAATAGTAACACCGAATGAAAAAAGCATGTATAATGGCCTTGTGCCAAACTTGGGTTGGTACTCACCAAGTAAATATATTATACCCTAGCTTTTTATAACCAATGTTTGCCTTTCACCTAGATGAGTTACTCATTGATTTGACGAGCATCACCCAGTGTTTTTGAATAGCTATTGTCCTTACAACTAGACGAGTTACTCTCCTTAGTTAATGAGCCTCTTCTTCCTAAACCAGCTCAAAGTGAATGAGAATGGTTTTTACTTGGATTTGAAGACATAAGATTCCAGTATCCAAACTTTTACTGCTGCTCCACCTTTTACAGTAACAGGAATTTAATTAATACATTTATAGAAGTTAAAATTATGGTGGTATTTGTTTTGTTTTTTTTAGTTCACATATTAGAGAATTTTAAATTGATACTAACATTGGTCATAAGTTAATAGTGAATATTTTTACTTTTTTAGGCCAAACAGTGGGGAACAACTCAGGGACGTTGGCCCAAGAAAAGTGCTATGTTTTTGTTGCAGTTGTTGAAAAATGCTGAAAGCAATGCTGAATTCAAGGTAAATATTTTTTAGTATTTTCATTTTTTCAATTGGATTGTGTAAAAATGTTTTGATTGAATTTTTAAGGCTAAAATGTATGCAAATCTAATGTTTTAAATTTTCTATTTATGTATGTATAATTAGGTGTTAAGTTTCTATTTTCTTTTGCAATGCATGAATTAATTTTTTTAGCTTATTACTAAGTAAAAAGATAGCATGCTAAAAATAAAAGTAGTCCTACCAGCAGACCCAGTATCAAATTCAAACACCTATAAAACACAAAGGAAATGTCATTGAAACACTTGAGAAAGTGATCATTTCTGTAATAAATTCATTCATCAAGAATGATCAGATTCAACTATCTCATATTATCAACTTTTTTTTTTCTCCGTATCTGATGCTGACAGATCTACTTAAACCAATTATTTTTGTTTTCTAGGGTTTGGACACCGACCATTTAGTTATTGAACATATTCAGGTAAATCAAGCTCCTAAAATGAGGAGAAGGACATACAGAGCTCATGGCCGTATCAATCGTAAGTTACTTTTTAATAATTATTTACAATTAGATTGATTAGGTTTGAATTTAATGTGCTAGACAAGAACATGTATCAAAGATTTAATACTGTGTATGTATACATAAAACTAAAGTATCCAATAGTGATATTAATGTTTTGTAAATTAATATTTAATACTTTGTGACTCCTTGCTTCAAATGTCCAAAAATAGTTTCTTTACTACTTTTCATTTTCTCTTAAGTAATACATAGTTTAGCTCATTTGGTTTTAACTTTTTTTTTTCCAGCTTTCATGAGCAGCCCATGTCATATTGAAGTGATCCTTACAGAGAAGGAGGTTCCTGTCCCTAAACCCGCTGGTGGAGAGGATGAGCCTGTGCGTAAGAAGGTTTCACAGAAAAAATTAAAGAAACAAAAGATGATGATGAGAGACTAAACACTGGATAAAAAATGAAAATAAATGTGAAACTATTTAAAAAATCTTTTGTCTTAGCGTTTGTATCTTGGGAATTGTACCTCTTCAAAACGTTAATATTTTTGTCATGGGCTAGAA
The DNA here is from genome assembly GCA_034780655.1 of Idiosepius hallami. Classification (NCBI taxonomy): domain Eukaryota; kingdom Metazoa; phylum Mollusca; class Cephalopoda; family Idiosepiidae; genus Idiosepius; species Idiosepius hallami. Next base: position 2,483,425 of record JAUZSX010000041.1, read on the forward strand.
TTTAAGTAACTGTAAACTTAAGTGTTATTTTAAAACTATTTCTGATACATTTTTTTTAATTATCAAGCCTTGTTAGTTTTATTTAAAAAAAAACATTCAGTTAAAAATCTTTCTTTTCAGGTTTTACTTGGTCGATATGATCTGACCCCCTCAATGTCCAGTTGTAAACTGGTGATAAAAATTATGCTAGAATGACTTTAGAAAACCCTGAGAAACGAACAAGGCATGATAACCTGTTGATACTAGAAAATTGGATTTGTAATTAATTTTTAAAATTCAAAGTTGTGATCCATAAAAAAAACTAAAATCTGCAAACAAGAGATTTTGAATATTTTTTTTATTGTGGACTTTTATCCTCATCAAAAGTCTGCAATAAAATTAATACTGATAATAAAACATCCTCTTTTATAAAAATTCTACAATTTTTTTTTTTTTTTAGAATCAAAATTATGTAAGTAACACTGAATCAATAAAATTAACTCGAGGTCTAAGACCTTTAATATTATTTTTTGGTTTAACTCACCGTATTACCAAGATTCATATTAAGATAATTTAGGTTTTGAAATTCATTTTATCATTTCAGTTCAAACAAGCAAAACAATGTTACCAATTTAGTCGAAATAAGTAGAAAGAAAATTCAGAAATTTAAAAATTAAATACCTCTTAGTGTTTTATCCTTGTTAAGTTAAAATGATATCGTATTGAACATAAAAGGTCAGTTTCTTGAAAACAATTTAGTGACAGTTGAGATTGGTTTGTATAAAATTTATGTCTAATGCTGTTATTTAGCAAAGTAGTATTAAGAAATGACAGCAACCATTTCATTTGGTTATCTAGTGCGATTTCACAACACTTCTATTATTAAATGACGAATATCTTAGTCATTTGTCAGGCTAGCGACTAAATTACGATCATTTAATTTGGCACAGCCGATCAAGAATACAACCATTTAGTCTCCAGTTAAACACATTAAGGTAAGAACTTAGTTTTTTAGTCTCTAAACTTGTAGAATATAAATTAATTGTGCAAATTTTAAGGGTTTAATTTTTTTCTAACGAACATTTTAAATGAATTGAACAAAAAAGCTAAAACTGAAAATAAACCTGGTTTTTCGCAGTTGGGTGAAAAATTTTAATACTTTTTTTTATAGATCAGATTAGTAGCTTGCCGTTAATAACAAGAAAAATGTTATGACTGCAAAAGAAATAGTATAAAAAAAGTAACCTGTCTGTCTAGGTGTGTCGTCACTTCGTTTTGTTAGTGGTCATAAAAAAAGGTTTATTGTTAAACGAATTTTTCTATTTTGATTAATAGCCAATACAGACATGTAATTTTATTTAACTATTGTTTCCGTGACTGTGCTGATTTTTTTTGTAATTTACCTCGTTAGGACAGAAAGGACAAAGCATACTTTTCAAGAAAATTATTAGTCCTAAAGTTCGTATAATAAACAAATTATTAAAATGAGATGTTTTTGATTTGGGTTAGAATGAAAAGTGGTCTATCTTAGAGGAAGAAAAAAAAAAAAAAATCTGCTTTGTTTTGCCCTATCGCTACTGTTTAGTATTCAGAAAAGAAAACCTGAATTGCCTTCACAGACTTGGTTGGTTGGCAGGAAACATTGTTTCAAGAAAAAAACACTTTAGGAAGGACACAAATACGACAAATAATTGTCTTTTGTCTAATGTTTAAATAAGCATTTTGTGCATTAATGGATAGATTTAATATTTCTGCTTATGCATGCTTCTTTCTATAATAGAAATTATGGATTGTGTTTAAGTGTTTTTTAATTTTTTCAGTTTATATTTTTTTAAAAATAGTTTGCTACAGGGAAATTTACATAAAACCTTGAAGCGAAATGAAAATCTAGGAATTTGTGATTTTTGATATTTTGCTGCAATTTTATTTAATCATGCTTAATTTGATTTTCAAGAACATCGAATTAAAAGTAATGAAAATTTAATGCATAGTTATTTTAGATTACTTAGTAAGGATAAATTAAGTTTATGGTGTCCGAAAAGTTGCAGTAATGGAGAGGGACATTTCCTTTAAACCCTGAAAGTGACAAGTGACCCAAAGCGAAAAAAGACTCACCGATATTTTGGCACTGCTGGTGCTCAGCAGCACCACTGGTGCTGCTAAGTGCTCTAATAAAACCTCTAAAGGGTTAAGATAAACTGCAACTGTAAAAATTGTAATAACTGGTGTATAATAAAATTTACTGTTTATTAGTTTGTTAAATTTTTATTTACCCAAAATGCACAGTAACTTCTTGGACACCTTGTATATATTTTTAAACACTAGAAAAAATTTCGAGGGAGCAAAAAATAAGCACCAAAGAAGGGGGGGCGAAATTTCTTTAAAAAATGCAGATTGTTGGGTGTGTTGTTGCATATGCATGCAAATGAATGTGCATAAACATTTTTTTGCTTTTATGTTTTTACAATTGCAACTTGATGCAAGCTGCAGCAGCCGGCACTCGAAGTAAGTAAAACTAAACTATGACATAAACAGACCCATGTTATTTTCTTTTATTCGAAATAAGTCAATAAAATGCAAAAAGGAGTGTCATACTTAATTTGCAGTGGCAATGCAGTAGTGCAACAGGAAGCAGCAGCAGTCCCAGTCTGCAGTCGAATGACGACATAAGTTAAAAATAAAAAGTGCAATGAATATTATTGTCAATAATGATTATTATTCGCTTTTGCTGCAATTGCATTCATTAACTCCTTCTGACTGACTAAAAGAAATAAATGCAATAGAATAATTTCCAATTTTAAAATATGCAATAATGGAAAATATTTCGGTAGGTAGAATATGGTAAAAACTGGTCGAAAAATTACGAAATAAAAATTATGGTTAAATGAGCAAAGAACGAACGGGTCCGGGTCTTGCGGGTCTATGACACAAACACGAGTCATTAAAACTATTGTTGTTGTTAGTGAAAGTGCACACATTGCACTCACTACAATCGTCATCACCTAAAGCTTAGAAAAGTTTTTCTTTATGTGTGTGTGCAATGGAAATAACGAGCAAAACTTTAGAAAAAAAAAAAAACAATGTATTTATATTTTTGCAATTGCACAAACTATTTTTTAGACAATCAGTGTGTTCTCTGCTCGTTCACACACACACCTGAAACCGCAAAAGCAAAAACATTTTTAAAAACATAAAATCTCAATGTTTATAATTTGAAAAATGATTAAAGTTTTTGCAAAACTACTTACCAAAAAAATCAAGAATGAGTGAATAAAAAAAACCTTTTCGTTGCAAATTGACCCTTTTTTTTTCAATTTAAATTTATGGTTATTAAGTGCAAACAGCCCGATTCTTCCAACATAGGTAAAAAGTGCTTTTTGCTTTCACCAATGTAAAAACGTAATTAGTTTAAATGCATTGTCGGTAAATTAATAATAAGGTAGGTCGCCGTGTCGTGTAGTTGGTTCTTGGCATTTTCTCCGAGCGAAAACAATTAAGAATTTGGGAGAGAAGGGACTCAACTGTTATAATAACTCACTAGTCAAGCTAAATTCCATTTCTTCATAGTTAATTCCCTTAGTTTTAGATCTAAAAGCACGTGCCTCTTAAAAACAACAACAAACCAAATAAAACAAGCCGCGCGTGCGTAGTACCTCTAGCTCTAAAAGTCCCCGAGAGACGCAAAACAGATTTTTCCCGGGCTAAACACTATTCAATTTGTGAAATGAACAATACCCTTCACATTTTGGCCAAGTTTCAGAAAAATTGAACGGATGGATCAAAAGTTACAGACCGGAAAAAGTTATTTTTGGCTGTTTGGGGACATTTTTACCCCCTGACAGGTTAAGGAGATTTTTTTTTAAAAAAACGGAGAATGTCACTTTCTAACCTGACCGAAGTTACAACTTCATGAAAAATTTCAGAAAAATTGAACGGATGGTTGCTGAGAAAAACGCAAACGAACGAACATGCCTCAAAACATAGGTCCCCCTCATTAAATATCGGGGTACCAATAAAAGAGGAAGGGGCTTACCATTAAAGTATCGACACGTTATATGTGTCACATAGGAAAGAAGCTGGGAAAGAAAAGAATCAAGATGGCAGCGCCTGCAACTTTTATGAATGTGAAATCCCACAATGCAATACAAAATCTCACCGTTCATATGCAAATTAGGTGGGCCTTGACTGCATAGAAACGGGCCACTTTAAGAACACAGTGAAGGATGGGAAAATCCTTAAAGATGATTCTTGTCCATTAGCTTGTTTTTGTAAAACTTCATTAAAACAAAATTTAATAAAATCAACTTATAAACAAAAATAAATCATTAAACACTTGAAATTATTAAGAAATATTTAGTAAGGTTAAGTAAGTATCTATGTGCCAAAACTGAAAACAATTTGAAAATAACAATAATAAGGACGAAGACAACAGTCTGATAACTCAATCCACAAATTAGTTTTTCATCTTGTAAAAACATTAGCTTTACATAATAATTGTTAAATTATTATTCTGAAATGTATAATAGAATTTTTTTAAGTACAATTTTGTTTGATTTGGCTTTTTCAAGTCAATATACTTTTTTTTTACTTGGCTGCCACTCCCCACCCACCAAAAAAAAAATCAACTTTTTTACAGCTTTGCACACAGAGCAGGAGAGACTTACTTACCAGAAAGTTTTGTATCCAATAAATTTGAAGTAAAAATTGCAACATCAAATGCACAATCCTGAAACAAAAAAAAAAAAAACCATTGTTGTTTAATGGCATATCAACATTTTTAGGTCATTTTAATCCTGAGAACAATAACTTTTGATAAACATTATTTTCATACACTCATAGTTTTTTTTTAATAATCAAGTTGCACTATTTAATCCATAGCTAGAGGGAAGATGGAGATTTATACTTTTCTCAAGGGTATAAGTCGATATGTCAACGTAGACAGAACAACATGGATTTGAACTCGAACTATGATTCCAAAGTCTGATTGTCTATCCACTGGGCCACATCGACTTCCCCAAAAAGCAATTTATTAAGTTGTAAGTTAATCCTCATTATTTTAATACAATATTTTAAGCTACAATAAAAGCCAGAAAAAGTTTTCCATAAAAAAATTGTGTTTTTGTAAAGTTATATATTTACTTATTGAGCAGCACCAACAATATTTGGCACAATGCCATTTTTTAAGGTGCATGCAATGGATATGACTAAGATTTGAACTTGCATACTACAATTCCAGAACCCTAACTTTTACCTATGTACTGGTCGAAGAAAGCCCCCAGGTGATCAGCCGATGCTCCTATGGGTAGGTTTATTATACTGACTTTAATCAGTCTTTGGCCTAAGTACTCTGACTGTATTCTGTAGTCTTTGTAATTCCATATGCTGCCCCATTTGTTTTAGTAAATATTATCCCAAATAAATATTTGTCTACATTTAGCCTGATCACCATGTATAAAAGAAAGACAAGTTACCTTTAATAATGAAAGGACAGGTTTGGGTTTCCTTGAACCTGTCAAATTAAAGATTAAGATCCTCACAACTTTTTCATTGCTTCTGTAAAAAAAAAAAATAAAAAATTCACTTGAAAATTGTTTATTAGAATCTCTTGAGATAAGGCAGAATTTTTGAATAATTAATTAGAACTATAAAGTAAATTTAACAATTATAAAAATGAGGACTATAGTCTGAATAATAGATATACAATTTTTACATAATTAACTTCGAGTTGTGATAATATGCTTTTATTAAAGATCATTATTGTCACAGACTTGACTATTTTGTGACTTTACCTTTTTTAATTTTTTCCTTATTAGTAGGGCCATAACAACATATTATTTTATTAAAAATACTTTTGTCACAGTCGTAAGAACTAAGGATGTGACAAGCATTTTCTTTAATAAAAGAATATTGTCACAGCCCTAATGATAATTATGGCTATGATAATATGCTTTTATTAAAGAATATGCTTGTTGTTACTTGACTATTTTAAAATTTTACAATTTCTTTCAATTCTGTAGTTATTGGTAGGATTGTGACATCATGTTTTTACTAAAAAATATTCCTGTGATAGCACAAATAAAAAGAGATGTGACAAGCTTATCCATTAATTAAAAAATATTGTTATAGACTTAGTGATAACAAGAGAAAAATAATAATTAGTCCTGTGAGTAAGATCAGTGCGGTGCTTAGCTAGATAGCTCCTCCGATAGCGGCTTCTTTAACCTAAAAAAAGGCAACTTGCACACCTACAACATATGTATATCACAACATACAAACAAGATAATGATTTTCTAGTTGATCTTAATAATTAATTATTTTGGTAATTTTTGCATTAAAAAAGATCTGTGAAGCCAACGAGCCTTGCACACACACACCCCGCCGGGTCTGCGGGGGCACTAAGCATGGCCTTGGGTAAGATTGTAAATGTTATTCTTTAAACTTACGAAAGATGTTTTATTTCAGCCATAGACTTTTTATCAAACCATTGGCAACAAACCTAAAGAAAAAAAATTACAACTTAAAAAAAACAATATAAATAAATCAATTTTAATTGAAAAAAAATTACAATTTAAAAAAAAAACAATATAAATAAATCAATTTTAATTGAATAAAAAAAAAAGAAATTTTGAAAACATTACTAGAGCTGTGATAATATGATTTCATTAAAGTCTTAACTGTTTTGTGATTTTATCATTTTTTTTAATTCTTTACGTATTTGATCATACTGTTCATTTTTGAATGATAAAACCAACATAAACAGAATAACTGCTTTATGGAACCTCAACAGCTTGAAAGAAAAAAATTAAAAAAAAGTAAGACACAAACACAAATTTAAGTAAAACTGATCTTCTTACCCTCATACTTTCCAAAGTATGGGCTCCATCCAGATAATAAGTTATATTTGGGGTCTTTACAATTTGAGCTCGACCCAACCATTCACAAGATTTTAAACCTAAAAAAATAAAAATTCAATTCAAAATAAATAAATGTTGTGTCCCTAATTACAAGTTCACAAACATAAAGAGTAAGATTTCAATAATCATACGAGTGGTTAAGCTGTGCATGCATTCTCTTGCCCAGATGCTGAAATAGCTGGCTTACATAAAGCCAGGTAATTCTATATTGTATTAATACTTCATTCGTATTGTTTATTAAAGTTTTAGATTTTGCTGTATAGCCTTGTTTCTTTTACAAACTCTATGATGTTGTTATAGTCTATTTTGTGGGAAAAGTCTTTTAGATTGTTTTCATGGTAGTACTTCATGTTTACTAAAAGTAAAAAAAAAAAGATTAACTAACCTTGGGTGATATTTTCAATTAAAGGAATATGGTTATCAATTGTTGGAGGTGACACACAACCAGGAAGAATATTACAATCTCCAAACCATTTCTTTTGATTGCAATCTGGAGATGAACAAGAAATTTTTAAAGGTAAGAATCAAATATAAAAAAAAAATATTCAAGAACAGAATTGTTTTCAGTCTATAGAATTAAAACTCTCAGAAGTATTTTATTAAAGGTGCTTTTATCTAATGTTGTGTTAATAGCTAACACAATAACACATTTCATTAAACCTGTTTATTTCTTTGTATGAACTAAAACCAAGGGAGGTAACTATGTTATCTTTACAACTGTACTTTAATATAAGAATTAACTTTTTTTTATTCGAACTTCTGTCCTCATCTTGGTAATTTGATGTTTTTACACTATGTTTCAGCCTAGTTACTCTGAGGCTGTTTTCAGGTGTTTTAACTGTAAACTCAGATAGGGATGTTGCGTTAAAACACCTGACGACGGCCGGAGGGTAACTAGGCCGAAACGTAGTGTAAAAACATCAAATTACCAAGATGAAGACAGAAGTCGGAT
>JAUZSX010000041.1:2511986-2524686 GCA_034780655.1 Idiosepius hallami
ATGGTTTTGACTGGGATTTGAACTCGCGTAACACGATCTCACAGCCTGAGCTTCTACCAATGCTCCACCGTCGCTGCTCAAAATTATACATTAGCAAAGTATCTAGATATAAAGATGTGCTAGATGACACTTATTGTCACTCTGTCTTCGGGAATCGACCCGAGCGTCAGCAGGGTGGGAAGACTCTGTTAGTGACAGTGGTGCGAAATTGATGCAGAGGAGTGAAAAGCAAAGGAAATGTCGCCTCATATAGTATTTGACTGGAATGTTTCGGGTTCTGTGCTCAGGGGAGACTTGTTGTCACTCTGACTCCAGTAAAAACCACCAGTTGTTAGATGTGCAAGCACATAGTAATTAGTGTGAGATTCCTAAGCAATAATAATAGTCATTTATTCATATCGTATCGCGTGAAGTGCGTAGTGTAACAGTTGGTTTTACTCGAAAGGAGTAGCAGGGGCACTGCGTACAGGTTTGTTATTTGCCCTAGTGCAGTACCTAGTGTTCTTAAATGGTCACTCATCTACCTAGTGACCAGGTTCGACGTTGCTTAATAATAATAATAGTGTTGTGGGGGCTTACACCCCTCCTACTCTTACTACATAGACTCACCCAACAGGCATATAAGCAAAGCCTGCAAGCATGCTCAACAGAAGGCATAGACAAAGCTGCTTGGATGTTTGGGCATGACGCTCTGTTAATGACTATACTAACCCTTTCTCTGTACTACTAACATAACCTGTTATAAACTCTCTTAATCTATCAACCCACTTTTGTTCCTTCTTTCACCACCACTCAGCGCCACAACAAATAGCAAATAGATTTCCCAAATTCAGACGAGTAAAAATGTTGCAAATATAACAATATGGATGAGAATAAAAGTGCCAATGTTTTTTAAAAAAATGATAGTAGTCAACACTGGTCTTATAAATTCAAACAAGAAACCCACAATTTATATAAATTTGAGTCAATCAAAATCATTTGGCCGATCCGGATTTTCATAGTTATTTTCTGTTCATGTCTTGTCCGATCCAATCCCAAATGACTTGCGATTATGTTTCTTTGTCTTGGCACAAAGGAATCAAACTAATTCAATAGGACATGGGCCGATCTAAGAGAGGCTTTGCTAACAAAGTTAAAACATCATTAGAATAGAACTCTTTTTTTTTTCTAATATAATCGCGTTATTCAATTGCCAAGCGAACTGTTAGCAACTGGTCTATTTCCTTTCTTTAAAAGAGGCAATTGAGCTCTTTCTACAAGATCCTTCAGTTGTTGGAAATTAAATTGTTTTCGCTGCGGTGCTTCCTGAATGGAGAAGAACTGACGAGGCCGACAAGTTGTTTCCGCATCTCGCGTTGGGGGGTGTCCGCCGTCCGCTCTGAGTGATTAACTGCGGGCCAGATTATTCTGTCTATGTCACCAACACATGGTGCTTGTTCGCTTACAATTACAACCGCTGCTCTGACTGGTACGAAAAGAGGAAGAAGGAGGAGAAGAAGAAGAAGAAGAAGAAGAAGAAAAAGAAGATATAGAGTCAGAAGGAAATTAATGGAGAAGAAAGAAAGAAAAAACGAAAGAAAGAAAGGATAAGGAATAAAAAGATTATTATAAAGAAGTATAGGAAGAAAGAAAAAGATGAAAGTTAAGTGGAGAAGAGAACAGAAAGATAGAAAAAAGAAGGAAGGAAGGAAGGGGGGGAGGGAGGGAGGAAGGAAGGAAGAGAGGGAGGGAGGGAGGAAGTAAGGAACGAAAAAGAAAAAGAAGAGAATTGAGTAAAGAAGAAAGAAAGAAAGTATAAGGAAGATAAAGGTGTTAAAGAAATAGTGAAGAAAGAAAGATAGAATGAAAGAAAAAGAAAGAATATGGAAAGGAAAGAAGATAAAGAAATAGCGAAGAAAAAATAAAGAAAGAGAAAACGATAAGGAAGAAAAGAAGAGAACGAAATGAAAAAGAAAAGAAGAAAGAAAGGATGAGTAAAGATAAAGAAAAAAAAATTAGGAATTAACTTTATTATTTAGACGTTTGTCCTCATCTTAGTAGTTTTTTTACCTATAAGATGAGGAGAGAAGTCTGAATAATAAAGTCAATTCTGAAATTTTATTTGAAGTTACGGTTAAAACAACTGAAGACGACCTGAGGAAAACTAAGCCGAAACGTAGTGTAGAAACATCAAATTACCAAGATGAGGAGAGAAGTCCGAATAATAAAGTCAATTCTAAGATTATGAAGCCTCATCTCAAACGTAGTGTAGAAACATAAAAACCTACTAAGATGAAGACAAAAGTCCGAATAATAAAGTCAATTCCTAAATTACGATACTTCATCTCAAAAATAAAAAATAAACTATAAAGAAAAAATATCAAAATGAAAAGTTCAATTAAAAGAAAGGTTAAAAGCAAAAAAAAAAATCAAATGAAATTTTTCAAAAATAACACAAAAAACGAAAAACGATGAATAAAAAAATGAAAAAAAAACAACAAATGGTTCACTTAATCCTAAGAAACCCTGACTTAACAAAATGACCAACTAGTCACTCAGATCCGTTCTATTAGATGACTATATAAGGGAACAAATATTACTGTATCTATTTTTGCCTTAGGTTACCAGGGCCGATATATCGGTCCTTTAGAGTCGAAAGGGTTGAGAAATGAATAAAATCTTTGGAATTTGGGGTCTAGATTATCTTGATGCAGAAACCCGGTTTAAGTAACTAAACACTTGATCGAATCAAGGCACATTATCATTTTCCCAAGGGTATTATGGAAAATGGGAATACTTTGCAATATATCAAACCTTTTTTATTTGGTTTGGTTCGCTTTGGTTTAACGACCTTTCAATCATTTCTGGTTATTTAAGGTCTCATAGGTTTTAGGGAGAATTTTGTTTGTTTATTGGTTTAATATTATTTTTATTTCTGTTTTGGGTTATTTGGTTTGTTAAGCTGATTGTTGAAGTTTTTTTGTTTTTATTTTCTTTTTTTGGTGAAGGAGGATTTTTATAGTGGCAAATTCTGTTATATGGTATTCAGGACGTTTTTGATTTTGGTAGTTGTTAAACTAATATTGAGGTTTTAGTTTGCTTGTTTAGTTTTTTTTGTTTTTTTTTTTTTTGGGGGGGGAGGCACATAGACTTTTTTGTGATTTAATGCCGAGAACAATATTTTGCTAAAAATCTTTCTTTCATCAACATTTTTTAGTTGGGTTTGATTTTTAAACCAAATTTGTCTGTTTTGAAACCAGACTATCTGAGGAGGCACTAGGTTGCTGAAACCCATAGGGTCGTAGTCAAATACTAAACACACACACACACACACACACGCGCGTGCGTGTGTGTGTGTGTTTGTGCATGTGTGTGTGTGTTTGACAGTCTACTAAATAGAATTAAATGAAATAATAATTTTTTTTTTCAAATCTGTTGGAAAAGCCAAATAAATTTGGTGAAACATGCCCGGAAAATAAATTATTTCGTTTTCTTTCCTCTTCGTCATTTTTTGTTAAATTTAATGCATCTAATGTATGTTCCATTTATGTATGTATGTATGTATGTATGTATGTATGTATGTATGTATGTATGTATGTATGTATGTAAAAGTATATTTATCTGAATGATTAAAATGATATAAATTCGATATGTAATTCCATAAGACTTAACGATAAAAAACTATCCTCGTTTATGAAAAATAGTTGGTTATTTTGGTGTTTTTTTTTGTATGTGTCTTGAAGACCTTTCAAAAACATTCTTCTGTTAAGGTGAACCAAACTCAGATACGATAATACACTTCGATCGCTATTTTACACACAGTGATTTTTTTTTCTTATTCTTTTATTCATTTTTTTCTTCTTGTTTTATTTTCTTCTTTTTTCTCTTCTTTTCTTTTTTCTTTTTTTAAAGGTTTCGTTTTTTTTTCTTTCTTTCTTTTTTGCTACTTTCCTTTTGTTTTTCATTCTAGCAACTTTTTGTTTCATTAGTTTGGGATTTTTTTTTAAATTACATTTTTTGTAATTGTTGGAGGGCGTTTTTAAACTTTGCCTTAATTTTTTCTATTGTTTTCTTTCTTTCTTTCTTCCTTCCTTTTCTTGTTATTGTAGAATTTACTTATTTGCAAATCCGTAGTCTTTTCTTTTTTTCTTTTTTTCTTTCTTTCTTTCTTCTTTCTTTCTTTCTTTCTTTCTTTATTTCAATCTTTTTTTTAATTATTTCTTTCTTTTCTTTCTTTCTAAATTCGAAGTATTCTTTTCATTCTTTAGTCTTTTCTTTGTTTTTCTTTATCCTTTTCTTCTTCACTTAATTTGTGATATTCTTTTCTTTCTCTCAAATACTTTGCCAGATATTTTCTTTCTCTTCCTTTGTTTCTTTCTTCTTTCTTCATTTCCTCTACTCTTTTCTTTCATCATTCATTTTTTTCTTTCTATCTATCTATCTATCTATCTATCCACATGTCTACTTATCTATCTATCTATCTATCTATCTATCTATCTACCTATCTATCTATCTATATATATATCTATCCATCTATCTATCTATCTATCTATCCACATGTCTACTTATCTATCTATCTATCTATCTATCTACCTATCTATCTATCTATCTATCTATCTATCTATCCATCCATCCATCTATCTATCTATATATCTATCCACATGTCTACTTATTTATCTATCTGTCTATCTATCTATCTATGTATCTATCTATCACTCTGCCTGTCTATCTATCTATCTATCTATCTATCTATCACTCTGCCTGTCTATCTATCTATCTATCTATCTATCCACATGTCTACTTATCTATTTATATATCTATCTATCTATCTATCCATCTATCTTTCTGCTTGTCTGTCTGCTTGTCTGTCTGTCTGTCTATCTATCCATCCAGTGATCTATCTATGTATCTATCTATCTATATATCTATCCATCTATCAATCTATGTAACTGTCTGTATGTTTAACTATCTTTTATTTTCTTATTCTTTCTTATTTTCTTGTTCTTCTTCCTTTATTCCTTTCATTTTTTCTTTCTTTTAATATTCAACTTTATTTTGATTTTTGTCTGATTTACATCTTTATCGTCCATTACACTGTTTTGTATTTTTGTTTCTCCTCTTTTCCCGCAAGACCTTTTATTTTTTCAGCCAGTTCAGCGTATATGAATATTTTCGTTTCATTCACTGACTGCTCGCCATTTTGTTCCAACATCTTCCCTTTATTCCTATCTGCTCTCCTTCATCATATGACAAATGGCAGATTTTCCCAACAACTGACCCTTAAACCCCGAATAAAAAAACTTAAGGTCAAAGGTCATTTGATCGCTATTAAATCTAATCTATTTACGATATGCCATCGTCTATTCATCTCACTTATCAATAACTGTAGACACTGATACAAAACCTTGATTCACTTAATAATCACCGTAGAATGAAAATTTAAAGGTAAAATAATCGCCTTTCGTAACCCTCCTGTAGATCCCAACCCCACAAAAAAGATGTGCATCACCATCATCATTATTATCAGTAAGGCTGTGACAAGATATTCTTTTTCTGTAAGCATATTCTTTGCATAGAGATATTATTTTAACAAAAAGCATATTCTTTTTTAAAAAGAATATTCACTTAACAAAAAGCACGTTTATTTAAAAAAAGTATATTTTTTTTACAAAAAGCATATTCTTTTTTTTTCTTCAAAAGAATATGCTTTTAACTTTTCTAAAAATGCTTTTTTTAAAAGCATATTCTGAAAAAAATAAAAAGAATATGCTTTTAACAGAAAACATATTCTTTAAAAAAAGAATATTCCCGAGAAATAAAAGTATATAGCCTGAGGTTTTACCAATGCTCCAACATCGCTGCCCAAAATGGACTGAAGATATGTTGGATATTGTAGGGTTCACCATGTTTAGAATCAAAAACTATGAGATTTTAGTAAAAGTAACTTTGTGTCTCTTATAACTAGAAATATTGCCCTGGCGCTGTAGACTTATGAGGTAATTAAAGGACCCTATTATATACTATGTATATTATATATTATGTTTGTAAAGCGGTAAATGCTCTTCCAAATGTCAATTTAAATAGAAATATATGAAATATAACTTGTCATTGTTCTCTGCAATTTTCTATGATTTGAATGCTTTGATACTCGTTTAGTTTTATTTTGATTTGTATTTTTTATTCGATATTTTGACCCCTTAGCAGCTATTTTCGACTCAAAACCAATTAGAAAGTGCTGCCCAAGTATAAAGACCCCATATATCAAATTTCGAGTCTTTAGACCTATAAAAGACAGGGTAGTTTGCTATTGCTCACAACTATCCGATTTTTCAACCTTTGACTTGTAGTTGCTAAATTTCCGACTCAAAACCAATTAAAAAGTATTCTCCAGGTCTGAATATCCCATTTATCAAATTTTAAGTCTTTAGACCAAAAATTGGCAAAATAATTTGGTGGAGCTGTTCCAGGCACATACACAAACAAATACACACACACACATTGTCACTTCAAATTTCTATTCCAGTCAGATAAACTTGAACAGAATTTTTACTTTTGATATTCTGTGAAACCGAGTGACCAAAACTTTAACTGTATTTTTTCGTTCGCCTTTTCTCTTTTTGATCCCTTTCCACTTTATTCCTTTGTATCCAGAGTTTATGTCCTTCTGACCGTAACCCTTCTTCTTTATTTTCTAATTTCATTTCTATTCCTGGTCGTCATACCTTCCATTGCTTCATCAATGCCTTACTGATCCCTCCACATCGATCTCCACTCATACAACCCAAAAAGGACATTGTTTCTCTCGTCTTCCATCAATTCGCTTTGATTGTACTCAACATGTCCAACGTTATTAACACTGCCACTATCAGCGCAGACATTAGAACTAATCACGGCCATTCTTTGCAACGACAAAGCATATTAAACGCGAAACATGAGAGAAAGGGAGATAAGAATGAAATGGTAAGGGAGATAATTACAGTGGTTGATAGTTTTCAGACAAGACATTTGATCGATTACGTGGTCTCCCTTATTCGGTTGTTAACCGTCATAAATGTGCACTGAGACGCATATACATACGTTTATTCGTGAGAGTTTAAGTTGGAGTCTTTTTGATGAATATTTTGTGGTTCCCATCACAGTGTCTGAATGTATTTTTCAAAAGTGTATCACAAAGGAATAAAACAATGGGGGGTTAAATTTAATAAACAGATTCGAGTTCTGCTTTTAAAATATGACTGATTTTTCAAACCGTGCAGTGAATCTTGTCTAGCATTGGCTTTCTTGCTAAATTCAACGACATATTGATGAAACATTGTTTTATGTAGACTTACCCATTTAATCATAAAAAACTCATCTCATTACTATAAATTCCGTGAGAATAATAGTCTCATTAAAGATATTGTGACATAATGCGATATGACATTATATCCAACGCAGTCAATCTATCTGATTTCCAAGCATACTCTTTATTTTACCTTTCTATATATAATACCTTAGAATGAATAACAAACTGACGTGTAGATAAAAAGAAAGTTTAAAAATGGTTCTTCTCGGCATTCAACAACTTGAAAAGGTTAATATGCCGTAAAAGTAACCAAACGCAATGCCGTGCTTAGCTACTTAGCTGCCCAGACGCAGAATGCACCTTGCGGCCCCTTTATCCTAAAGAGGCAAGTTACCCCCCCTTAATATACTTGAGCCTTCGACTATATATACATACAAATACAAATAATGTTGAAAAGTATTCTCTACCCAGGTTTCACCATTAGGATTATAAGGAGAATAACTCTTTACACGGGTCTTAAAGCTCTGCTACAGTATTGAGCACTTTCTTATTCATTTATCACCATTTTCTTCTATTATTTTCATTTTGAAGAATCTCAGAACCTACATGTACAAATATATATATATCGAGAAAGACCCTAGACAGAAAGAGAGATGGATTGATAGATGTATATTTCTAGTGTGATAACGATTAAATTATTCCTAACAATGAGTTATTTTGGTAATTTTTTGCGTTACAATGTGTGAAGCCAAAGAGCCTTGCGGACCCTTAGGACCTTGCGGGCCCCCTGTAATTCTGGGGTCTGCAGGGGCGATAAGCACGGCCCTGACCAAACGAATTGTATACGTCCATTCAAATATGATGATTCGAAATACAAGCCATTCACTCGCTTCGTTCCTTTCGCCAAGCGAAGGTGTATCCTTGTCAAATACACATTTGCTGACAAACAAACACATGAAATCTTTAGTGATTAACTAATTGTAAAGATCTGCAAGTGAGGCCTTCCTAAAAGGCCTGGCCAGTCTCTCACTTTAGTGGCATCGACCAATATTTGCTTTGGTCGATGGACAATACGACCCGGCCCACAGATCAGATAATGCCGTGTCGACATTTTATGTTGTTTGCAATGATAATAACACTAAGCGCCATTTATACGCAATAATGAGCAACCACAGAAGGGCACGTAATTGGCCTATACAACCATTTGATTGCCTTTCTTTAAGATCTCTTTTATTCGTTGTCGACTTTCTTTCTAGGTTCCCATCTTTCATTTTTTTTTCTTCTTCTTTTCCTTATTCTTTTTCTCGTCATCATCATCATCATCATCATCATCATCATCATTATCATTGTCGTCATCATCATCATCAATGTCTTCATCCCCATGATTGTCAGCAGCATCATCATCATCATCATCATCATCATCATCATCATCATCATCATTATCATTGTCGTCATCATCATCATCATCATCATCATCGTCGTCGTCATCATCATCATCATCATCAAAGTCTTCATCCCCATGATTGTCAACATCATCATCATCATCATCATCATCATCATCATCATCATCGCCATTATCATCGTCATCATCATCAATGTTATCATCATCATCGTCATCATAATCGTCATCATCGTCATCGTCTTCGGGACCACCACCACTATCGTCATGTTCATCATCATCATGATCGTGATTTCCATCACTACCATCATCTCCAGGCAGCTAAAGAAAAATCTCGGGCAGATGGTGGTCGTTAACTTGGAGAGTAACTCATCTAGGTGAAAGGCAACACTGGTTACAAAAAGCCCAAGGATAAAAGCGTAAAAATGGCCTTGTGCTCAACTTGGATTTGTGCTAGATCAAGTAAATATGAACTACTATATGAACTACTATCATCATCATCATCATCATTTCTATCATCATTGTTTCCACCACCACCACCATCACTACCACTAACACCACTAGTTTTTTTCTTTTATCTTCTTCTTTCTTCTTCTTCTTCTTCTTCTTCTTTCTTCTTCTTCTTTTTCTTCTTCTTCATTTTCTTTCCTATTTTTTTACTTCTTCTTGTCATTTTTTCTTCTTTCTTCTTCTTCTTCTTTTTCTTCTTCTTCTTCCTTTTCTTTCTTCTTTTTCTTTAACTTTTTCTTCCTTCTTGTTGTCCTTTTTCTTCTTTTATCTTCTTCTTTTTTTCCTTCTTTTTTTTCCTCTTCTGCTTTCTTCTTCTTTTTGTTCATCGCCTTTTTTCTCCTTTTTTTTCTTCTTATTTTCCCATCTTCTCCTTTTTCCCTCTCTCTTTTCCAAAATATTCTTTCTTTTTTCTGTCCTTAATTCAATTTGTTGTTATTCTTTCACATTTTTCTTCTTCCACCCTTCTTTTCTCATTGCTTTTCATTTTGTTCAGATCTATTTAATAACCCACCCTAAATAATAGCAGAGCTGAAGTGGTGCCTTATGACGGCGAAAATTATCCATTCGATTCAATCAGAAAGCATATTGAAAAACTAGTAAAGTCGTCAATGGAGATTTGTTACTCGCTGACCCTTAGAAAGAGAGTTGAAAAGAAAAATAAATCTAACGTGATCTTGCCGCTAATTCTTTTAAACGCGGCTAGCATAACTGCGCATGCGCAAATATTTTTCTTGCGCTGCATTGTAAAATATTCATTAGTTTGTATTTATTCTATGGAGTTTAGTGTGCGGGGACCAAAATTATCTCTTTGCTTCTACTCTGAATAAATAATTGTTTCTGGATAACTGGGAGTGGACAGATGTGTTTTTATATCATCAGTTTCTTTTAAAATGAACTTTAAGAATCATCTCGTTAAGAAGAAATGGGAATTCAGTGTGGAAGGGGATGGACTAAACATTCGTTGTGTAGGGTCCACAGGAAATTAATTAAATCAAATACAACATCAACTTTAGGAAGAAAATTAATCGTTATTATTAATTTGAGAAAACAGCTAATTGCAATGTTGATGCTCACACATATTCACAGGCTTTAAGGACAGCGAAGTTGGAGCAATGGTAAAAGTTCGGGCTCTGGAATCGCATTACGCAAGTTCAAATCCCATTCAAAACAATAGCATTCACCTTTAGCTGTCTCGAGCAGATGGGGCTCGTTAACTCGGGAGAGCATCTCATCTTATTTAAGGGTAACATTTAATGCAAAAACCCCGGGTAAGAGCACGTAAAAATGGCCTTGTGTCAAACTTGGGTTGTTGCTCACCAAGTAAACATAATATTAACAGGTTTTAGTCTTAAAGTGGAGTCTTATTTGTGGTTCTAGTCTTTCTCTCTTAACTTGTCGGTTGACAAAAGCTCTGTCTGTTATCTTTTAATTATGAGAAAGCTGTCAGACAGAATCGAACATTACTCTGGCAAATTTTGTGACTTAATTTCCTCAACATTCAGTTGTCAACGGATATAAACAAAAAATGACCAACATTTCGTTTGCATTCCATTCATTCTGTAACGGTCTTTCTTTTTTTGTTTCTGCAACATCTTACTCGCCAATATTTGATAACTAAACCTCCACTTCATTAATACACTGTATACCGAAAAATTCATGATGAAAATTTTTTTAACTGCTTCTTATTCCCATTATTCTTTCATTATCAAATTATGAGTGCATGAGCGATAATCTTAATACACGAGTTCAAACCCAAGTATGTCATCGCGCTCACTTCCGGTCAAATACCGTTATAAAATGTACGAAACTCTACTAGTTAAAGGTTAATTTTTTGAATATTTTTTTTCACCAACAAAAAAAAAGAAAAGATTTTTTATAAAAATTAAATGACCTCGCCATAAAAAAGACGTAACATTATCAAGAATGAAGGTAGAAACTTGGGTTATGGATTCATATTATACGAGTTGGGCAGCGACGGTGGAGCATTGGTAAAAGCTCGGGCTCTGAAATCGTATTACGCGAGTTCAAATCCCAGTCAAAACCATTACGTTCACCTTTATCTGTCTCGGGCAGATGGGGCTCGTTAACTCGGGAGAGCATCTAGGTGAAGGGTAACATCGAATGTAAAAAGCCCGGATAAGAGCACGTAAAACTGGCCCTGTGCCAAACTTTGGTTGGTGCTCACCAAGTAAATATAATATTCGGGAACTGAGGTACCACTTTGGACTTCCAATAAATCGCTTTTGAAACTCGGTTCTTAAACGGATTATAACTATTTCTTTTATTTCTTATTGGCTAAATGGATAAGGATTTCGGACAATTCTCTCTAAGAACACGGGTTTTTGACCGGAGTAAATTCGAAAACTCAAATACCAATGTATGTTAAATTGATTCGGATATCGAAGAAATCATGTTACGAACCGTGTTCCAGACAAGATTAGGTTCGAGAACCGTGGTACCATTGTGTATAATTTTTACTTTTTAAATTGAGGGGATCTTGTAACTTTTTGAACGGATGATCTTTACTCGTGCAATTAGGCTACAAACCATTCGTTTCTCTTTGAATTTATTTTCTTATTATTATTATCATTATTATTATTATAATTATTATTATTTCTTTTTTTTAAATTCTTTTCTTTTTTTTATCGATCAGCTAAAGCCCATTGTCATCATTGACATCGTCTTGTGATTTCTCCAACTATTTTGCCAAAGAAGCCAAAAGCATTCCCGATGGAATCGGAGAAAAGCTTTCTTTTTTTTTGCGTTCTGACCTTTTGTTTGCTTTGTGCTGTGTCTTCACGATGATCAAACTTTAAGTTTTCGCACGTCAACGATGCAACAAAACCTTACTTGATATTCTGCACAAATCTTTTTCCTGAACAATGATAGAAATTTTCTAAGATCATGAGGTCTTACAAAAGCTGTAAAAAGATCTGTTTTTCCTTTTATTTAATTTTTTTATCTCTCTGTTTATTTACTTCCTATTGTAGTCTTAGCTTTGAAACTTCCGTCTGTTTTGTAGATTATCTAATATTGTCTCTTAAAAAGATTCAGTGACCCAAACAATAACCGATATTCGTTCGACCTTCTTTGTGTATACAAAATGAACAAACAAAAGAATATCTACGCCATAGCGCACTTAATGCGCCGGGATTAAAACATCAATAATTCTCTTTCTTCTTAAAATTGAAACTCTATATATATATATAATAGTTAAGTGTAGACACGGAGTCAACGGGAGTCGGCAACTGCCAGTTTCTCGCTTATACGTTCATCGTCCTGATTTAAAAAGTTAAAATCATATTCTTTTTAAGAAAGAATATGTTTTTTCGTAAAAGAATATTCTGTATGCAAAGAATATTCTTACATAAAAAGAATATTCTTGTCATAGCCCTAGTAATTACTACCCTAAATATTGGTTGGAATGGTAACAGGAATATACTGAGCAAATGTTATGTAAAATGTTGAACGCTAATTAGAGTTATGAAGAAAAATCTAATTTGCGTGACAGAGTATATATATATATA
>JAUZSX010000041.1:2581078-2610675 GCA_034780655.1 Idiosepius hallami
TAACGAGATTTTTTTTCAAAAATCAGAAAATGTCACTTTCTAACCTGACCAAAGTTACAACTTCATGCAAAATTTCAAAAAAAATTGAACAGATGGTTGCAGAGAAAAACACGAACGAACAAACGAACATGCCTCAAAACAGATCCCCCTCATTAAATATCGGGGTACCAACTAAGCAAGAAGAACTAAGACTTTGTCAAAGACTTTGAATGACATTGTGTTATGTCGTATTTAGTTGAAGCAGTAAATAGTTGATCTGTTTTGTTGGGTGATTCTGTAGGGAACTTTATGTGAACTTTATGTAAATAACTGTGTGACCTTTTAAAACTACTTCCTAAAAAAAGAGATGAATGAAAATGACTTGACCTGTTATAACTAAGTTTTTTTTTGATTACTATATCATTGTTTACATATCAAATTTTGCCTTGAAAATGGATATTGGAAAGCTGTATAAATCCTGATATGAGTGATTATTTTTGTATTTTTTGTGTGACTAGAGAACATTGGCTATGGAACTTCCTAGACAGGCATGGGTTATCAATTCTTGATTTAAAGTTTACAAGGTCAAATAAGAAAAAAAAAAGTTTTGTCAAGCAGTGATACTTAGTTTTTAATGATTACATATCACTAAACTTTAGTGCTGGTTCAGCATTTAGAATCAGCTGATGTACTCTTCGACTCGTAAGGTGTCAGGGCTTATATGAACAACCAGAGAGAAAACAAAACGAGAGATGTTTGGTTTAGACCTGGAAGACTTTCGACAGGATCACTGCCTGACTCTCTAGAACCTGTCATAACATTGACATAGCAGAGACATCACACCTCGAGAACAACAAAAAAAGAAAGCGACTATGAAGTGTACTTTACTATTTCTATGTACAGTAAATACTGCAACCTGTGTGTTGGTGTGCTTTTTTAACTAAATAAAACTGCTGTTTTCTTCCCTAATTTTTGTGGTTGGTTTTCTTTGATCTGATGTTTGCCTGTGAACTATACACAATACAAAATTGGGGGTCCAAACACTATGATTTCGACTGCAACCTGCCTTACCGACTACTCAACAGGCGTTTTTTTCCCTGGGCTTTCGTAATTGGTGTTGCCCTTCACCTAGATGAGACTCTCTCAAGTAATGTTCTACTGATCCTATGACATCTACTAAATCAGGTAAACAGAAATTATTACAGAATTGTTAGAAAACTGTTTAAAAATCCCTATTTATTCCCTTAGTTTTAATTTGTTTTATATATTCTGATGTTATTAAGTGTTATTGTATCGTTTACGATAAAATAATTATTAAACCCATATTAGATTAAATAAAGTAAATTGAAATTGATTTTTTAAGTTTAAAAATAAACTTTATTCTAACAAAGAAAAAAACCATGAGTGGATGGACCAAAATTGGAAATTCTACTGGTTGGGTAGGGAAAGTTCTAGCCTTTTTATTGACAATAGTTGGCTCATTAACTTCGGTAGAAAATTGTGTTGTTATCGTCTGCTGGATGAGAGCCATATTAGGAATTGGGCTGGAACCTTCTGAAGCCAGGGTCATCATAGGTCAGGGAAAATATATTCATTTCCAAAAAAGGGTTATTTGCATAAATTAAACATTTTCTTATCTTCTTCCTTTGTGCAAAAATTAAAATATTTTTCTGATTTTGATTTTTTACTAAAATTGTGGCTAATCACCACAAACTTAGATGAAAGCTATTATTCTAAAATTGAAAAAAAAAAACGCCAAAAAACTCTTTAAGAATATTAGCAACATATTATGTCAATCCATTTCCTGTTCTTATTCTTAAAATCCCCAATTCTATAACAAGGTTATATCACCTAAATTAAAACAACTGCACAACACACATCTACACAACACACCTCTACATCCAACAGAAAGATTCAATAATTTTTTAAGTAAATTAGACATACTATTTATTATTTATATGGTAATTGCATTTGACAAAAAACTGCTCTCCAACTCTCTCTCTCTCTCTCTCTCTCTCTCTCTCAGGACACAAGTGTTGTTTTAAACGTTTTACTGACTTTTCATCACCTAACTAGATTTTTGATTACTTGTTTTTTTTTTATCACATGAACACTTAATCACCCCAAAGGAAAAAAAATTATTTATGTAATTGTTTTTATTACATTAAACTTTTAGCACCTTAAACAATTTTTTGGTTAATTATACGAGATAGAAATCTATAGTAGAGAAAATATCAGCCACTTTTTAACAAATAAACAATAAACTACAGTCTGCCATTCGAGTGAATTTTTGTTGTTAATTACTCTACGTAAAAAATATTAAAAACAATTATTTCAAATGCTTGATAAATCCCTAAATGATTAAAATTCTCGGAGTGTCCATATCATGAAAAAAAAACCCAGGTGATTTAAAGTCTAGTGATTAATATTCTGTGATTAATAAGTTGGGTGATGAAAAGTCCATAATCTATTCTAAACAATTCTCAGAAGTATCTATTTATAGGCCTTGGCTACTGTGTCAAAGTTGTAAATAAAATGTCAGTGCAGGTTATTTCAGTTTGTGTTTGATGCATACATTTTATGACCTTAGAAGCAATTAGTTTGTCATCAGATTACAATCATTTCAGATTAGTGTCTTTTATAAACAAGCTGTACAAAAATCACACTAATTAAATAATTCTCATCATTTGAAAGCTGAAATAAAACCCTGTTCTTTTTAATTCATATTGTTTTTGAAAATTTCTAATTCATCTTTATTTTAAAAAATTCTCTAGTAATTCAATAGGTTGTATTTCATCACTATATACAAAATATATATTAAAATCTTTAAAATAGTACAATTCAACAATATTAATTCCTTTTTTTTTTAAATATGGTAAATAATGAGATTTGAAAACCTATGTAATATTCCACTCATCTTTATTGCAGTTAATGTAAATTTTTGATACTTTTAAATTGCCTTTGTATATTTTTTTTATTTTTCTACATTTAATAAGATTGTAAACAAGTTGGTTTGTTAATTAATTAACCTATTGGATACAATTGTTTCAAAGCACACTAATAACTTCAGGTGGAACAAACAACTGGTAAAACTGTACAGTGGACAAATAAATAGATCCAGCGTCACTGTGTCCATTGAAATAGCACTTGCTTACCCAGCACCTCCAACTCTAGGATTAACTATCATGTGTGTGTGTGTGTATATATATATATATATATATATATATAAACACACATAAGTATTACTTTTGCATGCTTTCTATGATTTATGAAAATATTACATATTTCTTGTTACACAGAAAATGCTGAACATTTTTCTCTTTTTATGCTTAAATTGTTCCTTTTGTACAAATAAAATAATCATTTAATAATGAAGCCGTAATTAAAAATGGAAATTATTTTCTTTTTCTTTTCTTTGTTGTTGTTTTAATACCAAACAATAATTTTGTAAAGATAGAAAAAAAAAGACTTTTTAATCGCTTATTACTTTTGTTTGTAGAATGTTTAATTAGGTATAAATGAATTTTAGTTTCTATAAGTTAAATCTGTTTGCCTTTCAATTGTTCAGCCTTGCTTTTTTTTTTCTTGTTTTTATTGTGGCATGTGTTGATTCTAATTATAACTAAAATGGCATTCCATAGAAATCATAATTCATTGATATAATAGTTGTTTTTTAAAGGTTTTTTTTTAATGAATAGAATAATAACCACAAAGAAAAATTTATCAATTGATATTAATCACTATTAGAATCTATTTTAACCAAAATATAAAGAAAAACCTGAATTATTTAAATTCTAAAACTAAAACAAAAGCCCAAGAAATTTAGGTTAAACAATAATCTGTTAAGCAAATTGTCAATTCCCAAGCTATCTTGCTGCCAAAAAATAGAGAATTAATAACATTTTCATAAATAAGAAGATTAAGCTAATTTTTTTTTTTTTTTTTTTTGGGGGGGACACTTATGAGCTAAAAAAAAAAAAAAAAAGACCTCTCTAAAATCTAACAAGAACTTGGAATTTGTGATACTAATCCCTTAAAACCGTTATACCTAGTGGTGCATTGGGGAGCAAATTCGTTTTTTGCTTTTTCCGTGGCATACTTTTTTTTATGAGAAAGGGTCACTAGTCCTCTGCCCAACCCCCAAACTGGAGGACCATTTTGGACTTTTGAAATCAGTGTTGCCCTTTACCTAGATGAGCTACTTTCTCAAGTTAACAAGTCCCATCTGCTCGAGGCAGCTAAAAGTAGATAGAATGGTTTTGACTTGAATTTAAACTCTCATAATATGATTCCATAATCCAAGCTTTTACCAATGCTCCACTTTGCCGCCTTTGTGATAGTAATACATTACTTCAAATCCTAGTGTTGACCTATTCTTTTTTATTATGTTAACAATTAATCTTGGTACTGTTGTGTGCATCATTCCTCACTCCTTTTGTGATTGTTGTCTTAAATGATTAGTTCTAAAACTAAGCAAACCAGCTTCTCACATAAATGCTATATTGCAAATTTTAAACAAATGCTCTGGTTGGTAATTTCCTGAGACACACAGGTTTTTTTATTGAGTTTGTTTTAAGATAGTATACTCAAGTCAACCTATGTCAACATAATGGCAGCCAATTTGGGTTGCTTGAATTTATTACAGTTCTTCACATAAAAATGGAGGAGGAAACTTCTGCTTTTTTTTATTTTTTTTCTTTATTAAAGCATATAACAAAGATTTTAGTTATTTTATTTAACACTTGTTTAATCTGTCAAGGAAGTTGTTGAGGACTATCAGAACCTGTGAAAATTCCATGGTAGTTGAAGCCCCAACTTCCACCTCAGCTAGAACCTTCTAATCACATAAGCAAACAATCCAAATGAGATTGTCTTTCAATAGAAAAATTAGTGGAATGAATTAAAAAAACAAACTGCTTGAGATATTATTATAAGATAGAACTAATTTTGAATGTAGCCAATAGAAATTTTTCTTAAATTTTCAAGGGTAATTCTAGCATTGTTACTTATGTTGAGCATTTTCAACTGAATGAAAATATTTTTTTTTTATTTAATCTAAAAAAAAAAATTATTGTTGGCACTGATGATGATTTTTTGCTTGTTTTTGTGACAGATGTATTTTGGGCAAATATATTAATACATAGATTATTTTTGTATAGACTGTAAGACTTTGTATATTAAGTTTTAAAACTGTTTTAAATTCATAGCTTCTTAGAATTTACTGTTTCAGAAGTATTTATGAACTGTTAATTATAATTGAATATTTTTTTAATTATAAAAAATATATTGCTTTGTGAATGATCCATTAGATGTAAGATATTTTAGGTCATAAAGCTGTTACATGGATTTTTGGTTTGTATTTAGTGGCATGGAAACTAAAACCCATTTATCTTAAATCAAAATAACTAAAGATTAAAATGATTAGGATATTTGAAGCAAATAGTTGGAAATATTATTGAGAGAACTGTTATTAAAATCAAATATTCAGTTGAGTGCTCTTAAATGAGAGAGAAAATTGAGAGAAAAGGAACAAATTAAAGTAGAAACATATTTTAAAAAGGTAAAAATATAAAAATGACTTTCCTTTTGACAAATGATGTCCGTTCAGGTTTCAAATTATTATTACTTTTTAATATCTCGAAAAATGTTGGTAATTCTTTTTTATTATTTAGATGACGAATGTCCTTCATATATTTCATGCTTCAGATATTTTCTTTATAATTTTAATTTTATTTTTTCATTTGGGAATATTAATTATCCACTTGTAAATGAGCATCAATTATACAAATGGAAAAGTAATAAAGTAGATTATAATTTTCAAAGTGGAATGTGTTAGGAAAAGCTACTTATTGCAAATTAAATTATTTCAGATAAATAAATATTACATACATTTAGTTGATTAATAATTATTAGCTGGACCTGTGAAAAACTCATGACCTTAACATATGTTTGTCTAAAAGAAGAAAAAAAAATGTTGAATAGATAATTGATTATTATTAAAAAAAATTAAAACTTTGTTCCTAATTTCTTAGGGCAAACATAATTAGACACAATAACCTATCACATTTTATTTAACATTACATCTACTAATGGTGACAATTAGTTGTCCTATGAGAATGTTATTATCATTTCCTGTTTTATCCCATTATAATCAACACCAAATCTAGAGTGACAATTTTGGAACTATCGCTTCTGCACCGAATGAAATATTCTGTTATTATTCAGAGGCCAAAGGTTGATAACATGTGTAGCAACTAAGCGTATTAATATAACTATTCTTGCAAGGAAGTAATGAAACCATTTCTCTGACTCTTCTATAATAAATACATTATTCCATTCTATACCATTTCAAGTTGAAAATGATAATAATCAACTTCAAAATAGACTTATTTTCAAATAAAAGAATTAATCAATTTCAATATGGATTAATCAAAGTCGATTGTTTAATTATGAAGTTGATTAATTCTTTTATTTGAAAATAAGTCTATTTTGAAGTTAATTATCATTTTCAACTTGAAATGGTATAGAATTCACTATGAAAATTGTAATAGAGAAACCAAAAAAGTCATTTTTTAGGCAGTAGCTTTTCGATAACTAACAAAGCAAAATATATTCAACAATATTATTAGTTTTGTTGAGTGGTTACAAGATAAAATATGAGTTAAAAAAGAATACCCTGTAATTTAATGTTACCATTGTTTTCTGAAGGTTGCTTAAACCATTTTTTTTTTCTTTCTTTTTAGCTCTTGAAGATGAAAGACTTTCAGCAGAAGAAATGGATGAGAAACGAAAGCAAAATATGGCATATGAATATTTATGCCATTTGGAAGAAGCTAAAAAGTTTGTACTTTTTACATTTTTTTTAATAAATATTTCAATTTAAGAAAAACTTGTTTTTCATATCAACAGTAAAACTGTATAAATGAAGTGATGGTTAATATTAATTTTGACATATTAAAGACTATTATACACTTGTCATTGAAAAAAAAAGGTGGGCATATTGCTTACTGTTTACTGGTATTGTTATCTTGATAATTACCCTCCAAGTAGAATCCATCCATCCATCAACCACTACACCTAGTGGTGTGTAGGGCAGCAAATTTGTTGTTTTTTTTTTGCTGTTTCCTTAGCATACTTGTTTTACGAGAAAGAGTCACTAGCCCTATGCTCAACCCCCAAACAGAAGGACCTTTTGTGAGCTTTTAAAATTATATTGCCATTCACCTTGAGTTACTCTCGCAAGTTAATGAGCCCCATCTGCCCGAGGTGGGTAAAGGTAGATGCAATGGTTTTGACTGGGATTTGAACTCCCGTAATATGATTCCATAGCCTGAGCTTTTACCAATGCTCCACCTCGCCGCCTTCTCAGTAGAATACATGGGCTGTATTTGTGCTGAGGGTAAAAGTCTTTCAATGGTGCACTGTAAATATGGTGTTAAATTGCATTCTCATTCTGGGTTAAAGCAAATCTACTGGTATTGTATAATGAATATGGCTGTAACAATATGCTTTTAATAAAGTATAATCTTGTCACATTTCTAATAACTAGAACTGTAACAGTAATATTTTCAATAAAAGTATATTGTCATAGTCCTAGTAATAAATAAAAAATAAAAAGATTGTAAAATTGCAAAATAGTCAAGTCTGTGACCAGAATAGTCTGTAATAAAAACATATTGTCATAGTCCTAGTAATAAATAAAGAATTAAAAGTAATGGTAAAATTGCAAAATAGTCAAATAAAGACAAAACTATTCTCTGATAAAACCATAATGCCACATCGCTAATAATGAATAATTGAAAAGAAAAAGAAGCAAAATAAAATTGAAACAAAAAAAAATAAAACCTAACAATTTTATGTATGTAAAATATACTAAAGTATTTTCTTTCAAATCCATCTTTTTAAGCTTTATTTAAGCTTATTTTTCATTTTCTGTTTTCTCTTTTAGATGGATTGAAGCATGCACTGATGAAGAATTACCACCAACAACTGAACTGGAGGAAGGGCTTCGTAATGGAGTCTATCTTGCAAAACTTGCACATTTCTTTGCACCCAATGGACCAAAGCACAAAAAAATCTACGATAAAGAACAAACGAGATATAAAGTAAATAGAATCTTTTTTCCCTAGAATTCCATTCCATTCCATTTTCCATATCTCAAAGATAATGAGAAAATTTAAGGTGCCTAAACATACCTATGTAAAAAAAGAAAAAAGAGTTAACACAATAGATTTAATTAGAAATAATCTTTTTATTCTTTATTAAGGTTTTTGTTTTTACTTATCTATATACTTATATGAATGAGATAGTCATGTTTGATTGGGTTCTACATCCAGTTTCAAATTACCGGTTTATGAGCCTTGAGTGCGAGGCTAGATCGGGCAGAGGCAACTGCGAACACTGTTATTCTTAAATTGTCACCCATCTAACTCCTGACCAGGCTCACTGTGCACTATTGGTCTATAGAAATTTAAATAAACTATCAAAACTAAAATAGAAAGAAAACTAAAATAAACAAATTTTATTACAAAACATTTAGACAATACAGTTTTTACCAATCATAAGGTTTTATTCATTTACAATCTCACTGTATATCTTAAAGGGAATGCTGGAAATATCCTCCATTGGCATTTAGGCATTATTTTCTACTGCACAGCAACATTTTGCATCTCCTGCATATATTTATCAAAGTTGTTTTTTGTTTTTTTTTATATATTTTTTACTTATTTTTTTTATTATTTATTTCCAAATTTATTGAAAAAATCAAATATGTAAATTTTATTTATTAATAATTTTTTTTTAGAAGACCTTGAATTGAAGAAGAAACTATGTAAATTTTAATTTTCAACATTTTTCTTTTTTTTTTTGTTTTTAGGCGACTGGACTTCATTTTAGACACACCGATAATATCAATCATTGGCTTACTGCCATGGAAGAAATTGGATTGCCTTCGGTAGGACAAAATATTTTTCCATAAAGTTAATGAGATTTTTATAATAGAACTAAGCTTCCTCCTTACTGATTGTCTGCGCTTTATTTTTAAAATTATCTGTTAATTTGTTTTGTTTTATGATATATCAACCTGTTTTAGGTCATTTAAAAGATGAGAACAGTCATTTTTTTATAAATGTTTTTTGAATAACACAATATGTACTATCTAATTCATAGCTGGAGGGTATTTGGATTTTCATACCTTTCCTAAAGATATTAGTTCAAATGTGGACGTAAATGGAAAGACTAAGATTCGAACTTGGGTATTGCGGTTCTGTTTTTCCCCATGTTTTATATTAGTTTTTATAATTATTAGCATACTATAAATTGGCTGTCAATATGTTAATATAACATGAAATTATTGACACTGTCAAGGTTTTTTTAAAAAATTTTTATACTTTGAAATAAAACAAATTCTTGAAATTTTGAATCTATGAATTTTAAATATTCAATGATTTTTAAATATAGCTGGGTTTTATTGTATAATGATTAGGGCTAAGACTATATTCTTTTATGCTTGTCGCTTCCCTAGTTCTTAAAGCTGTGACAAGAATATTTTTAATAAATGTTGTCAAAACTTTATAAACAAGTACAGTATTAAAAGAAATGGTAAAATTGGAAAATAGTCAAGTAATGACATGAACATTCTTTAATAAAAGCATATTATTACCACAGCCTTACTAATAAGTAAAGAATCAAAAGAAATAGTAAAATTGCAAAATAGTAAAGTCTGTGACAAGAATAATCTTTAATAAAAGCATATTATTACCACAACCCTTGTAATGACATAGAAAATCGTTTCTTATGCAAATTACTCATTCAAACTACGATTAAGAGAATTCCCACGTGTAAAGAAATAAAGGAATGATTAAGGAGGAAGTTTCCTGTGGGGAAAATCCAAGAATATTCTTTTTCTTTTGGGTTAATCAAGAAATTTTTTTTTTTTTTTTATAATGATCAAGGAAGTATGAGGGTGTTTTTGGAATCCTGTAAGGGGAAGAAGTATGTTACTCAAATCTGTCAGCAGTTCCAAATTTGGTAATCAATAATTGCTAACAAAAACCTGACTCTTGTTTCAATTTGGAGAACAATTATTTGCTGCAACTGACATCTTAACCAGACTGACTTGTTTGGGTTTTTTTTTCTTCTTGTGTTCAATGGCATATCAACCTTTTTAGGTCATTTTAATGCCGTGAACAATTACTTTTGATAAACGTTATTCTTATACACACACAGTTTTTTGAATAACACGTTTTGCACTATTTAATCCATAGCTGGGGGGAAGATAGGGATACATACCTTTCCCAAGAGTAATAGTCAACATATCAACGCAGATGGAACAACTTGGATTCGAACCCCCATAAAACGGTTCCAAAATCCGATTGTCTATCCACTGGGCCACGTCAACAGTCTCATAGATGTATCTTATGGTTTGTTTTCTACACAAAACCAATGCATTATGCATTATGCTTTTCATGTATGCTAACAATTTTTTCATTATTAACATACTATTTACTCTTCTATCGTTAATAAAAGAAAAATCCAGAATTACTTTATATATTATATGCTAATGGGCCGCGAGGGTTAAGCATTGGCAAAAGTTTGGGCTCTAAAATCGTATTACGCGTGTTCAAAACCCAGTCAAAACCATTACATTCAATTTTAGCTGTCTCAAGCAGATGGGGCTCGTTAACTCAAGAGAGTAACTATTCTAGGTGATGGGCAACACTGAATGCAAAAATCCCAGGTATCAAGAGCACATAAAAATGGCAATGTGCCTAATTTGGGTTTGTGTTCAACCAAGTAAATATAATATGCTAATTTGCACATTGAATGATGTGAAAGAAAACTAGAAGAAATTTATAATAAAAATCAAAGAAAGTTTCGGTAATTTTATTTTACTTTACTTTGTTTTTAACTTATAACCTTTTAAAAAAATTTTGAAAAGTCTCAGTTACATTTTAAGAATATTGTATTGTTATATTTTCTTTTTAGGAAATATTAGATTTATCACTTTCACAATGTTTCTTTTAAAGACCAGATCTGAGTTAAAATTGTTTGAATCTTTTATTTTTCAGATTTTTTATCCTGAAACAACAGATATATATGACAAAAAAAATGTGCCACGAGCAATTTATTGTGTACATGCTCTAAGGTAAGAAATTTTATTGCAAGTGATTTTTTTTTTAATTCAATTCTTTTTTTTAATATTATTTAGTTTTAATTAATTGAAAAAAAAAAGTTATCTTTATTCCATGAAAAAATCAGAATTTGTTTTTTTTTTTTTCACTTTTTATAAAACCAATTCTTAATTATCAAACTTTTACCCATTTCACTCAAAAATCTCCTTTGTGTTTCCTTTGCATTGTATTTTTACAAACAATTTTACAAACAAATTTTTTTACAAACAATATTTTTTTTAAAAATAACTCTATAAACTTTTGTTCATAATACTTCTTTAATTTGAATTTTCAGTTTGTATTTGTTCAAACTTGGCCTTGCCCCACAAATACAAGATCTTTATGGAAAAATAAATTTCACTGGTACGTATTGTTTCAAGGGTTTATACTTTGTAGATATTAGACAGAATTGAAAAGCTGTTTTTCTATTATTAAGAATCTATACTAAATGTTCAGATTGTAGTTACCAATTTGTGTCCCTTTTAAAGCTAAGATTAAGTTACTAAAAAATTCACAGCCTTATAAATTTTAATTTGATCACTTGTTCAGTTCTATTAATAATACAAGTAAATTTTAATGTAAATTGTTAAATTAACGATAAACATCTATTATTTGTGGTGAATGTAAGATATTTAAATAAGGATTGAGTCTACGTTGTGATGCATTTGAAAAAAATTAATTTTTTTTTTTTGACTTGTCTAGTAATTATTTAGTGATTTAAAAATGAAAAAATAATTAGTTTCCATAAGCAAATGATATCATTATTTACCTTGTTTGTATACATTATAGATAGATAGATATAAAAAATTTTAATATCTTTTTCATAAGATGAGCTGGTTAATTTTTTTTCACCAGCAATACCAAAATGTTCCTGCATATGTCATAATATACTGCATATACATTTCTTAAGTTGATCATTTAGGTGATTCCTGTAAGAAAGTTTATTAATATTTTTTACTCATTTAACAATATAATGATAATAAACTTAGTGTTGAGAACCAAAGCTGTATGTTAGATGCCTTTCGTTATTAGTGGGTCGGTGGATGGGTTAATCTAATTCCAAAAGATCTTATTTTAATCTTCCAAACACTAGCTTTTGAAATATTGAGAAGATATAAAAATGAATTTGATTTTATTTTTAGAGGAAGAGATCAGCAATATGAGAATAGAATTGGAAAAATATGGAATCCAAATGCCTTCCTTTGGAAAGATTGGTGGAATTCTGGCTAATGAAGTAAGTATTGAAAAGCCTATATATTCTTATTAGAGAACTTATAAATGAATTAGCAATTTGAAGATAATATTACAAGAAAATATTCAAAATAATTTAAATATTTTATTTACATGACTAATTATGATATTGAGTCATTAAATAATACCTACAAAGATCCTAAATTAAAGGATGAAAAGTTTGGTTTAGTTGGTTTGATGGGGTTTAAACAACCTATCAACCATTTATAGTTATTTAAGGTCTCATAGGGTTTAGGGAGTTTTTTTTTAATATTACTTTTATTGTTTTAGGTTATTGGGTTGTGTTATTTATGTTTTAAGTGTGTTGTTTTTTGTGGTTAGTAGTATAATTTCTGTAGTGATAAATTCAGTTAGGTGGTAATCAAGGTGTTATTTGTCAAACAATTGTTCTTGGTATTAAATTACTTATGACTTAAGCATGTCATTAAAGAAAAAAAACAAAAAAAATCTGGCAACCCAACTTAATGATTTTTAAGAATTTATTTTAATCTTGAAAATTTCCAATTTGAATATTGTAGAAAATTTAGTAATTTTCTTCTTTTGTCATTGGTATTAAATCATTTGTTAAACCACTGATTTTTTTTCTTACTTTATTTTTACAGTTATCTGTTGATGATGCTGCTTGTGAGTACATTTGGATATAATTTATTTCTAAAAATTGTTTTGGTTTAATATGGTCATTGGAAAAGCCTTATTTTTCAAAACTGTTTTCAATGCTTAGTTTCAAAGATTTCATCTATTGAGTAGCAAATGAAATCTGCACTTAAATTTAATTTTTTTTTTAGCATTGTTTAGAATAAAGAATATTTTAAATGTTATGTTTGAACATAATGTAAGGAAAATTCTACTAAACCAAGTTTTAGTGTATAATAATAATAATGATAGTCTGGTCACATATAAACTGAATTACATACCTTTGGACACCCTGTAAAATCTGTATAAATTTATTTGGGTTTAGTAGGTTTTTATAATTTTAAAATTTTATGATGTATTATTATTGGTGTCATTTTGATCATCCATTATATTGTTTTTGTATCAAGGATTGACATTCTTTATTTTTGATTTTAGTACATGCAGCCATTATTGCCATCAATGATGCAGTTGAACATCAAGATGCTACTGAAACTATAAAAGCGCTCCAGAACCCAGCTGCTATGTTAGTGAATTGTTTAGAAGAATTTTCAGACTCTTATCAGATTGTGTTGCTAGAAGCTAAACAAGTAAAAGCTGAAAATGCAAGAAACAAGGTGATTATGTCAATTATTCAACTGATTTCTATTGAAAAGTCTATCCAGTAAAATATATATTTAAAACTTGTACTTTTTATTTTTATTTAATTTTTTTTTTTTAATATTTAAAAAAAAAATAATGAAAATTGTCTTTCTACTATAATTTCTTTTTCAGAATGAATTTATCTCATGTCAACAGCGTTTTAATAGCCCACAAAAATTAGGTTTCAATAAAAATGAATTTTTCTTACAACTAGTTTTATCTCTTTTGAACTTTGAAAGATTTTAGGATTAGGTCTGTGATATTTTCAATATGTATTTGATTAAATATTATATTAAAACGTTTTGAACACTATACTGTATCAGTGAAGTATTGCTTATGTAATTATATGAAAATTTTGGATATAAATTCTGCAAAATAGTTTCCTTGTGTTAAATAGTGTTAGTATATTTGGTAACCTTTCATTTTATTTGCATAAATGAAATATATTGGTGTAGATTGTTTTGACTATAGGTTTAATAAAATTCTGTGATTGGCTATCAATGGAATAATCGACATCATTTGCTTATCTGTTACTTTTTTTACTTTACTGCTCTTTATTCTTTTATAATCCTTTTGTTTTGATTCATGGTAATCATTTATGATGTATTCATTTCATCAAACTTTACACCCAGTGGTGCGTTGGGCAGCAAATTTGTATTTGCTGTTTCCGTAGTATACTTGTTTTTACGAGAAAGATTCACTAGCCCTATGCTCAACCTCTAAACTTGAGGACCTTTTTTGGGCTTTTGAAATCAGTGTTGTCCTTTGCCTAGATGAGCTACTCTCCCGAGTTAACAAGCTCCATCTGCCTGAGGCTGCTAAAAATAGATGCATTGGTTTTGACTGGGAATTGAACTCGCGTAATACGATTCCATAGTCTGAGCCTTTACCAGTGCTCCACCTCGCCACCTTATAATGTATGTTTTAATTTTGTAAATAATTTAGAATATACAATGTTGTGCACCTAACGTACCATATTGAAAACTATCTGGCAATGTAAAGAGGACAAGGTTTTGTTTGTGAAAGATAATGTGCTGCCTACCTGAGACAATTCTTGTAGATTACCATTTATTTATTATAAAATAATTTTACCAAATTATTTATATCTTATTTTATTATCAACTTTCAGAGTATTGATCCAAACAGTACATATGAAGCTGATGTTTATGATGAGTTATTAACCCAAGCTGAAATTCAAGGTTACTTGAATAAAGTTAATAGTAAGTGTATATTTCTTAAAAAATAAACTTTGTATTCGATTGTGTTTTTTCATTTTCATTGGGATTTAATAATTCAAAAGTTGGTACAGGGAATTCTCACTTTCTTCGTGTTTGGATTTAAGCAAGGTGAAAACCAACAACAAATTCGTCACATTAAGCGTTTAGTTTGAATTTACGCAATGTCAAGAAAATCAAACTTTCAAAAGCCAATTGATGCATGTTATGCCATTAAAAGAGAAAATAAGAAATACAATGTGTTTATTGTCCCCCAAGTTAGTTTATATTACCCATTCCAATTCACCCCCATCATATGCCATAACCCAGATATATTATTTAAATTCACATTCCGCAAAAATTCACTTTAAGGAACATAACCCTTGTATAAAGTTAGAAGTTCCTGTAGATTATTAATTATCGATATTACACTTGAAAATCTGTAAAAATATTAATGTTAATGGTTCTTGATGATTTTTTTCAGGGAATGAAGGATAAAATAGTCAAGTTTTTATAAGCATTAAAAAAATAATTAGGTTTTCTTAAAAATTATGCCAATATCTGGCACATGAAGAAAAACAGATCATAATGGTTTTTATTACTAAAAGATTAATTTCTACTTTATTTGCATTAAATTAATTTCTTTATAAAAATAAAGCTTAATTGTTTACTATTTATTTGTTAAAACCTCACAATTTATATTAGTGAAAATGGAACATAGTTTTATGACCAATAGTTACGAGGGGGTCCACCATGAATAAAAGAATGGAAAAGGGGTCCATGAGTTAAAAAAAAAGGTTGAGAGCCCTTAATCTAGACTAATTTTTAATTTTTTTTATATTTGAAATTTACAAGAGAATGATTAGATGTTTTTAGATAATTCAAATTTTTAAAGAATAACCATTTTATTTCAGCTCTCATGTGCTTAGATTGCCTAAATGATGCAGTTTTGAAAAATGACAATGAAGCGCTATTGAATGCTTTGACCTCAAATTTCCTTGCTTTGAAGAATGTTAATGCCAGTAACATTAATTTCTATATGAAGACTCTTCAAGAAGCTCTTGTGCTCAAAAAGGTTTGAACTTTTTAATTGTATTTTCATATTCGCCTTAATTAAACATTGTTTTCAAATTAATGAATTATAGTTCTTAAGCATCATATGATATAGATAATAAATATAAAGTTTATTAAGACTAAGATGATGCGTTAAAGGTATTAGTCAATCATATTTCGGAGTTATAACTCCATTAAAAAACTATTTTTTTTGTGCCTGTCTTTGTGGATTATTTTGTTATATTCATTGCTGTTTTAACAGTTATTATTTGATAACGTTATTTATTTTAGCTCTTCTTAATGCTTTTTGTTTGTTTTGATTTATTCTGCTTTCAAAGGAGAAATAAACAAAAACTGAAATATAACTGACTGATACCTTTAACGCATCATTTTAACCTTAATAAACTTTATATTTATTGTCTTCAAATGTTTTTCAGCTGAGTTTTAGTAATTGCCGGATTTCTTTGCTAGACGGACATAACTAACCCGGTGGTTTTCAAAGTGAGCGTTACCACCTTCTGGGGGGGGGGAAAGCTGTATGAACTTTCAGGGGTGCGCTGGCGAGTAAGTAGTCGAATGATAGGGTGCTGAAATTATGAGGGGGAATTGGAGCAATTACATTAAAATGTTCAATTGGTGTTGGTCGAAAGGCTCGAAAAACAGCGTGATGTAATTAGGGTTTTTGCCAGTCGCTGCAAATAGATGTTCGTGCCTGTATACCTCCACCATATATTCTCGTAGATGTACTGTTGTTATGGCATTCGTTGGAAAGAGAGGGGCGCTGATATTTTCGTCCAGCGGTGAATGGGGCGCTGGCAAAACAATTTTGAAAACCACTGCTCTAAACTTTAGAGGTCTTATAATTTGTTTGAAAGGTCTCTTTTAATGAGGAGATGGACTTCATTAAAATGAGCAGGGGGAAGTCTTTGTGGCTTAGTGGCTTGACAGTCGGACTTCAGAATCGTAGTACGCGAGTTTGAATCCTAGCTGTTTCTTTAGCGTTCGTAAGTGGAATAATACCCTTGGGAAAGGTATGAATCCCCACATTCCCTCCTTCTATGGGTTAGATAATGCCACAAAATACTTAAAAAAAACAAAAAAAAACAAAGCAAATACCTGGTTGAAATCTGGTGCAGGATAGTCTGTCTTAGATGAGTCTTGGTTGGCAATCCACATAGTGATGGTTTCACAATAAAAAATACGATGATATAGGACTTGTAACCATGTCATTCCTAGCCATTTGGAACTGTTGTGGATTTTGGCGCGGGTTAAGGAAATCCATTATGGTGGCTACGGTTGACTGATCAAGTAAATAACCCTAAAAATCGGATACCCTTTGGGTGTTATAGATAATGTCAGTTTGGGTAATTTTTACTACCTGGACATTTTTTTTTCTAATATGCCTAAGGATATCCTCCTCCACTCATCATATTCATTCAGTCATTTTACCAATACAAATGTAGTTGCAGTAGTAACTACATCGGATGGACTTCTCTTTGCCCTGATTTCCGATAAGACAGTACCTAACATCTAGAATTTTGAACTCTTCTTTCAAAAGCAGCCAACTGATCACCGATTCTGGTTCTATTGCTGAGCCTTTAATAAATAGCAAAACCTGTATTTCTGATTTTAGTGTGGATGGGTTTTCTGCCATAGCCCAAACTTACTCCGTTTTTATTAGATTTTTTTTTCTTTTTCCTCTTATTCCTTTAGTAATTATTATTTTTTACACTCTATTTTTTATCTTTAAAATGCCCTTAAAATAATTGGGGGCAAAACCGGTTGTTTCTAGTTCTTATGATTTATGAGAAGATATTAGTTAAAATGTAATCAAAGCCAATGATGATGTTTATTAGAAAAAAATTCATCTTGTGCATCAAAATTAATTTTTAGTATCAATTTCTCCTTTTTTTCCTATTAAACTCTTTAATTCTCTATTAACAGACTAGTCTATTTCATGTAATTAAACATTTGAACCCCAAAGGGCCAATGAATTGGCCCTAGCAATCTTAGACATATTTTGACACTAATATGGTCCTCTTATCGAACGACTCTGATTGACTAGTTGGTAATTTTGCTAGTCAGGATCCAAAGGATAAATGGGAGGTAGAAAATATATGTGAAGGAAAGTATTAAAAGAATGCAACAATTATTTCTCTACATCAGATAATATGGTCAGAAAATGTTAATTATTCAGTAAAATATTAAAAAAAAATACTTATCCTTAATCTCTGGAAATATTATAAAGATTAAAGAAAAGAGAAGAAAAAGATGAGTATTTTTTAATCCTTTATTTTTTCATGTTTTAGAAAAATATTTGATTTTTTTTTTCAAGTCAAATATATAGTATCTTAAAATTACTGGCATGAAATAAATGTAAGAATACTTTTAAGTAGTAAGAAAAAACAAAAATAAAATGGGGGTGGGGGCAAGAGTTACTTCCCTTGTCCCGAGTTACCTCCCTTGTTATTGGCCGACATTTCTCGTGTGAACGTGATTCATTACTTATACATATCTTTATTTTGTTTCTGATTTTCCAGGTTTGGTGATTCTACTCTCGCATTGTTTATTTTATAATTTTACCAATAGCTGTTTTCAAAACAGATTTCGCTCTACCATTAAACCATTACTAAATTTTTTTTCTTTCACAAAGTATAAGCTGCTCTTTTACAACTAACATTAACAACAACAAACATTACACACGTTTGTTTGGTTATTCCATGCAGTCTTTAATAACTAATCAATCGGATTTGTTTATTTATCCTTAATTTTTATTTTTCCATTTTTCTAATTCTTCTCTCTAAATATGTTTTGGTTTATTTGATAAAACCTTTAAACCCAATATATTATAGATTTTCACAATTGCATTCTTTCCATTGAAATTCCTTTGGCATTCCATAGAAATTCCATTGACATTCCAATGAAGCTGGAAATGTAATCTCACATGGAATTTGGCTCTCTCTTCAAAATGAAAAACTGCTAGGTTTTAAATGATGAGAAAATTTCTCTTAATATCTAACAAATTTAACTTTTATTTAAATCTATCAATTTTAAAAAATTAAGAAAAAAAGACATTTATTTACTGGACAATTATTTTCGTTGCTCATTAAATTTGAAAGTTTTCTTTGTTTAACTTTGTTTTTGAATGTAGCAGTAGTATTGAAAGAAAAAATTCTGAAACATGTTCGTGATCATGTTCTTTGGTTTTCTACAGAATATTGCTACAGATCTAGATTTACTTATGTGATGTCGAAAAATATTTTCCAAATAGCTTTCGATCATAAAATGTTGGTTTGTAGAAAGAGACCAAATTTTGCATCAAATCCTTAGAAAAGAAAACTGTCTCTTGAGGCTATTTAAAGTTTCAACACTTGTCACTTTTTAGTTATTATCTATTTATCTACAGTGTTCACTTCCTTATTTCCTTGAAGGTAAAGCAGACTGTAAAACAGGATTTCACTGAAACAGCAATTCAGATCCTGGTTCTAATATGGTTAGTTACTATAATCCCTAATTTTAAATATTTTTATCACCTAAATTTATATTGTTTTATGATATTTTCATTATGAATAGTAAAATAAACTTTTGTTTTTCTTTTTCAGAATAATAATGGAGAAGATGTCCGACTTGATAAGGATGATGTTCAAGTGGCTACAAATGTTGCCAATGAGGATGCTGACGTAGAAAACCAAAGTATGTAAATCATTCATACATTATAATCATTTTTTTCTTATCTTTAGTTTTGACATTGAAAAACATGAAATCTACTAGTAACGCATTATGAGTTATTTTTTTAATTTTATTTTTTACGAAGACAGGTAAAAATATTCAAAGGCTAGTACATAGATAAATTGATAGATGGATAAATAGATAGATACGACTTTCAAAGCAAAGAATAAATTTAAATCAAATTTTCTGAAAAGGTTTAAAAATTGTTCTATGAAAAAAAAAATGTTTTATGAAAATAATTTAAATCTAGTTTCAGTAAATTTAAACGATTAAAAAAAAACAACAACAACATATCCCATGTAGTTTTAAGTGAATTATTACAATTTAATATAGAAAAATTTGACCTGATCTAGATTTAAGATTTGACAGCACTAAGTATTTTGAAATATAAAATCGTATTTAATATGTCTGAATTACTGCAATTATATTTTTTAATTATTTGCTTTTGTTAGAGTAGAATTATTTTGAATTATGTCAGTCAATATATCATGATAGATATTTGTGTTCACTATGCATGCTAGTTATTTTATATTTTACAGATAGTTGTTTAATCACAAATAAGAATTATTTTTGCATTTGAAGTTTTGTTATTTTATCTAATTTATTAGAAAATTATCCTGACATTTATTCTTTGCTGATTGATATATATCAATTGTAATGTATTCTGTGAAGTTTATTTAATGGATATGAAAACTGATCCATAATCAAAAACTCTTGGTTTTTGTGCCATTCTCTTAGTCCAAAGCTGAAACTCAGTAAAATGAATTTAGTTCTAGTGGTAATTTATCCAAAATATAACAGCAGCAGTAGTAAATCTAGTAGTCATGTCTATCTTTTTATTTTTCAGAACAAATAGCTGTCAAAAATATCAACAATTGTATTGAACATGGAGATGCAATGCAACTGATGAAAGTTCTACAACATCCAGCTGCACTTTTGAGTCCTGTTGATGACTCTGCTCCAATGTTGTATTATGATGAATTTTGCAGCATTAGAAATGAAAAACAATCTTCTTTGGAATATCATGAAATTTTTAATGCTGTCAAAAGTAAATAGACCCTTTTCTAAACCTCAAAATTCAAGTAGAAATTGAGTATTTTATTTTTAGATGATATTGTCACAAAATGAACACTACAACAGCTAAATTGTCCTCCTACGTCGAGTAGGACTTGGTACTGATGACCATGCAACCAGTCTGATACATCATCAGTTGTATGCCTCGACGTCATTGGATGTTTCGACCATTTTCTGTAGAAGTGAAGTGGATCTTTTGTTAAAAAAAAATTTTCCAAATTCCATAAATAGTTTTTTTAATTTTAAAATTTTGTCTCAGAATTTTTTTATTTAGCCTTGTATATTTCATTAACCACATTTTCTTTTATGGACTGTCATGTTACGACAAACACCATAAGCTTTCTCTAATAAATACTTAGTTATTTTGATTTGTTTCCATAGCCAACTTTAACGCTCATATCAAAACTTTCGTGAAATCATATTTTATTTTAAAAATATTTTGAATTACCTTAATATATTTTATTTGATGAAATTTAAGAATACTTCATTGTTCATTTAAATCTGAAATAAAATTTTGCTTTTCTTTTATAGTACTTTCAGCTATTGCTGCTATAAACGTAGCCATTGATCGAAGGAATTCTCAGACAACTTACAATGCTTTGTGCAACCCTAATGCACACATAACGGGACTTGACATTGAACTGAGTGAAAAATATATCAATAGTTTAGCTATTGCAAAGCAAAGGAAAACTGGGGTGAGCATACTTT
Source organism: Idiosepius hallami (assembly GCA_034780655.1). Classification (NCBI taxonomy): domain Eukaryota; kingdom Metazoa; phylum Mollusca; class Cephalopoda; family Idiosepiidae; genus Idiosepius; species Idiosepius hallami. The sequence goes on from JAUZSX010000041.1 coordinate 2,602,530, forward strand.
CATCAATTTATTTCATTTGTTAATTAACTGATAAATAGATTGACTTAATGCATAAAATAAACTAAATACATAACAATTTTATAAGCTTCTATTTTAACTATTACAATTAAAGAAAAATTGTACTACTTTGTATTTTGTTAAAATAAAGCACATTTAAACTTAATAATGTTTCATTTTCTATCAATTAGGGTTGTTTAATGCCAATTAAGTTTTTCAAATAGTGCTAGTTTAGTGGAAAGCAAATATTATTTGAACCATAATTTGCTAACAAAAAACTCAACAAAATTAATAATAATCTATTTTGAATATTTGGTTCTATTTATAAAAAAATCAGACTCAATGTTCCATATTTGCTATTCTTTTTTGATGAAAATATTTGATTTTTTTTTTAAAGTGAGGCCCATTTTCTAATAAACAGACAAAAGATATTTAAAAATGTTCACATTATATCTATTTGTAATTTATTCATTTTTTAGTTTATATTTAATTTCGTAAAATATTTATATTCATATGGCTGGGTAAAATTGTTTAATACATATATACCCTTTTTATCTGAATAGTTTTGTTGTCGCCCTACCATGGAATAGTTATTGTAAAATGAAATATTTTGAAATACACTTTATTTTTTTATCAAAAAGTTGGAGCATTTCCATTTTTAAAACCCCAGAAAATATTGGATTCATTTTCTTCTAAATTTTATGAAAATAACTTAGAATTCTATATTTGTTGCATTTCCTAAAATGCCCTTTCAAAACTGAATGTGTTGACAACTTATTTGGGAAACTTTTTTTTTTTTTTATAAATGTGCCTATTTTTATCTACTTTTTTGATTTAGATTAGAGGAAATATGATAATGAATTTTTTTTAATACTAATGTTTTAAATTGGTTTTGTAGGCATCTTGTGAGCAGCTCACTCACCATGAAATAGTGATGTGTGTCGAGAAAGTTCACCAACAAGTACAAGAGGAGCATGAAAGTAAGTGCTAATGAACTATTAATGGTATTAAGATAAATATTCAGATAAGATATAGCAAGTGAGTTGTTTATATGTGCCTAAAATTCTGGAGAAAATTGTTGGAAATAGGAGAAATGCAGAGGATAGTTTTATCATTTGTGTGTGTGTTTTTGGCATACTGACCTGTGGAGGTTTAGCCAGCTCAACCATTGAACACCTGATTCAGTGGCAAGTCTCATGGAAATTTAGACTTCATAAGCAGTCCACGCCACATGTATAGATGCCTGTTTCACCAAAGACTATGGGTGCACCAACCCAGTGGTTTAACTGTAACCCTTAAACTAACCTGGGTATTTCCCACCACAGCGCAAGATACAGTATCTGGTTTTCTTAAATAGTTACCCTTCTGATTACTGACCAGGCTCAGCATTGCTTAACTTTGGCGATCTGACAGGAACCAATGACTTAACTGTATATATTTTATCATTATGACATTAGGGGTGGAAACTCAATCGAGTCATTTGACAAAAAACACTTTATTCTTTAAAATGGTAAAACCTTGCTGAAAAAATCCTCTGCAATTAAATACAGATTTTAATTTTTGTTGTTTTATTTTCCTCTTCTTTTGTTTTGAAAAAGTGAAAAACTAATTATTTTATTTCTTCTTTTAAATCAGGGATCCATGCTATTGGTTTAATTAATGATGGCATAACCAAAGGAGACATGGTGGCCACATTATCTGCTCTGCAATTGCCTGCTGCACAACTCAAAGATGTGAGAGAACAAAAGGCACACCAGTATTTAATTATGCTTACAGATAAAAAGAAAGAAAAAGCTCGGGTAAAGGGATTTTTTTTCTTTGGATAATTCATTTTGTTTTTAAAATTTTGTTACTCGATAAACTAGAATTTTATATGTACATTTCATATTATTTGGAGAAGTCCATTTGGCCGAGTGGGTAGGCAGACGGTCTTCGGTATCATAGTACACGAGTTCAAATCTTAGTTCTTTCATTTGTGTCTATAATTGGACTAAATCCCTGGGGAAAGGTATGAATCCTCACATTCCCTCCAGCTATGGGTCAAATAGCAAACATTGTAATGTTTAAAAAAAAATATGTATGTGTATACAATATTATTCTTGGCAAGGTTGATATGCAATAAAAAAACAAACATACAAACTTCATACTTGAGTTTGAAACAAAATATTTGTATGTTTTCTTCTTACTTTCCTTGAACGACCCATGAGACCGACCGCCACCGGCATTCTTACTCCTTCGACCTACCCGTGTTCGTTCTGGTCACCACGCGGAGATGTCTCTGTCACTGCCGGTCACCAGTGTTCTCGCTGCTTCCTCGCGACACGGTGTACTCTGAGTCTTTTTCCCTCTCTTCCAACTTCACGACCCTCAATGATAACACCTCAGTTTTCTTCTTTCAGGAAACACAAGATGAAGACACTGTCCTTTGGCTTGAGGAAATCCAGGAAACTGTTCTTGAGGCTAACAGAGATGAAGAAGAAACCATAAAAAGTAAAAGACATTATTTTCATTTATTTTTAATATATTGACTGAATTTTTCAATACACATGTAGAACATAATATTTGTAAAGGCTAATTATTATTGTATTTGATAGTGATATCCCTTCATTTTTAGGCTAATGATTAGTATATAGACTTGATGCTTCCTTAGTAAATATTAGACTATTTATTCCTTCCTTAGTAAATATTAGACTATTTATTCCTTCCTTTGTAAATATTAGACTATTTATTTATTATGTTTGAATTTTAGTCTTTATTCCCTAAAGCTTTCTATAAAGAAAGTTAATGCATGTTAATAATTACAGATATAAAATAATTGTTATTGAATACTTATGTGTAGAAAACTTATGTAAAGTCTGATTTGAAACCCAATTGAAATATTCCTTTGTAATTTGACTTATTTATAAAATTAGTGAAAAAAATAATCTTTAATAAAAGCATATTATCTCAGCCTAGAAAGGCTGTGTTAATATGCTTTTATAAGTGAAGAATTAAAATCGCAAAACAGTCAATTTCTGTGACAAGAATAATTCTTAATAAAAGCATATTATCACAGCTCCACTAATAAGTAAAGAATTAAAAGAAATAGTAAAGTCACAAAATAGTCAAGAAGTCTGTAACAAGAATAATCTTTGATAAAACCATATTATCACACCCCTACTTATTAAGAAAAAATAAGTAACTTTTTTTTGTATAATCCTATAAAACTGGAAGTTATGTTTTTCTTTTCTTGTTTTAGTGTCAGTTGGTATCAAAGACATCAATGCTAACCTTGACCAAGATTCATCTGAAATCTTACTACAGCATTTGCAATCTCCTCACGTCCAATTGCAGAATTTACGTCCGTCTTGTGCCAATGAGTACATGCAACAGCTGAAAGCGTTGCGCAAAGAAAAAGCAACATTGGGTAATAAACCTTTTGAAGATTTTAAGAAATATACAGATAAAAATTTATTAAAAACTTTGACAAAAGATTTCATTCTTAGGTTTCACTATTAAAAACACATCAGAAAAAAATATTGAGTTATGAAGTAGAAGGTTCCTTGCTCGGTAAAACAAGAATTTTTTTGTATAATTTTTTTTTCTATTATTATTTTCATTGTCCTCCTCATCAATTCTATTTTATTATCAATAATGTTGTTTAGTTATTGTTTTTTTTACAGTATTATGCATTTTTCTAAAATAGTTTTGTGATTAAGAAGTATTTGAAGGGTTTCTTATATTTAGTATTTGTAACAGGACTAAGATGGGAGAATTATGCTAGAATTTTGAAATTCTGTGCATGTAATGACTAGGATTCTTGATTTTAATTTTTTTGATAAATTTTGATTGTAACAATAAGCAGATAACTTTATTAGCAAATATAAGGTGTGAAAACTACTTAAACATCAACAATGAAGAATGGAAATATATTCTCATTTGAATGCCTAAATCTTGTACATCCATATATTATTTTACCAATAAGAACTTGAACAAAAAAATATGGGCTTAAACTTAGGTACCTATATATGAATATAAAATTGTAAATGAATTATATTATCTGGATTCAAATTTTATTTCAGTATTGTATTTTAGATTATTCTCTAATTGAACCAAAATTTAAAATAAAACAATATTAATTTGTTTGTTTTTTTTTTCTTTGCAGGAGAAACTGGAACTGGATGGATGATGAATAAATCCAATCGTGGTTTCAAGTTCTATTACAATGTGAATACTGGGGAATATGCATGGGCTCGAAATGAAAATATTGTTAAAGATTTTTCTATCTTAACAAAAGAAGAAATTCAGGTTAATATCTATAAATGGTATTTCACTATTAAGAAAAATGAGCAAACATTTTTTAAGAAAAATACAATGAATTCATTTAAAATTTTATTCATTGCTTGTTTTACTTGATAAATATTTCCATTCACATTAAATGTTTTAATTGATATTCATACTTTTACTTGATATTATTCATATATTAATCTTAGATTAAAATTATTCATTTATATTACAAACACCATTTTCCTTGAGGGTGTGTGTTTATATATATAAACAGTGTTCCTTATCCATCTTCAAATAAACCCCTATCAAGATTTTGACATTTGTGTGCCATGTCTGTCATTGACCCTGTAAATAAACTGCTGGTCCTTAAAGTTGCTTGAGTACGTTTAATGCTTGATGACAAATTTTGAGGCAGCAGCATCTGCTAAGATGCTGCTATCATCATCATCCTCATCATCATATATATTTATATATAAAATATTTATTTTTGAATAATACTTATTATCTGTATATCTGTTATTTTTATGCTTTCATTTTCTCTATTTTTGCTTATTTTTCTATTTTTCTATTTTGCCACTATACCTATCAATTTGATCTCATTTGCCAGAGAACTTACACCATATATATATATATTATATTTACTTGGTGAGCACAAGGCCATTTTTACGTGTTTTTACCCAGGTTTTTGTACATTCGGTGTTACCCTTCACCTAGATGAGCTGCCCTCCCGAGTTAACGAGCCCTATTTGCCCGAGGTAGCTAAAGGTGAATGCACCAGTCAGATAAAAGTAATGAAAACAAGAATAGCATATACTTGGAATATTTCTCAGTTTTTAATTGTATTTGAACAAAAAACTAAGACCTTTCTGATTTGTTGCAAATATTTAAACACTTGATAAATTTAATTTTCAAAGAATTAATCCAATTTCTTTTTTTTTTTTTTTAATTTCCAGAGTGTTCTTACAGAAGTGCAAGAAGCATACGACAGAGAACTCTTGTTTCAGGCCAATGAAGGTTTTATCATTTTGGTCCAGGCCCTCATTCGAGGGTATCTTACGAGAAAAGCTTTTAATGACCGTTTAGCTTACATCAAATCTCAGAGTCCTGCCATTAAGAAGATTCAGGTAATTTTTACTTTTAAACAAAATTATCTTTATCATTTATCATTCATTTCTTTTTACTGATTTTTGTCCTCATCTTAAATAGTTGGATGTTCTTCACTACATTTCGGCCAACTTTATCCACTGGCCTTCGTCAGGTAATCAACCGCAACACCAGATAGGAACCCCAAGTCTTGTAACCGTATTCTCAACAACCACTGCCTTCTATTGTTGTTTGTCTGTTTCACCACGTATCCACCAATAAAAAACTTCTGGCTTACTTGGGTAGGAATTGGAACCGCTATCTTCAGACAATCTGGAACCATTGAGACTCAACATCTCTATACACTGTGTCACCAGAAAGCATATCCTGCCTGGAAAACTATACAGTCAATCAAATTTTTCTAATAAACTGAATTGATCTAACTCCTACAAGACAAAAATACTTCAACATTGACAACATGAAAGAAATCTTTGTAAAAAAATAAATGTAAAAAAAAAAAACCTACTCAAGAATCTGAAAGAAGTAAATCTTTTCTCTAAAATATAAACCAACATCTTCCCCCCCCCCCAAAAAAAAATAAAGACAATTAAGTAAAAATAAAATAATAATAAAAGATAAATAGAAAAAAAAAGAAAAACTATGAATTAACGCAATGATTTTTCTTGGCATTAAAATGACCTAAAAGGTTGATATGCTGTAAACACAAGCAAAACCAACAAACACTGCGCCGCAGGCTCTGAAGGGTGATTATGGTTGAATTTTATGATCATATAAATCCAATTATTTCTCTCTTTCTTCTATTTGGGCATAGACCAAATTAGTAACTTATAAGATTAGGATAAAAGTGCGCAAAAAAAAAATTAATAATGAATGATCATAATGAACCTCATCTCAGAACTTCCTAAAAAAATGCAAAATTATTTTATTTGGAAAGAATTTATATATAAAAATTTTGTTCATTTTTAGACTTTCTAAATGTTTTTTGGTCATACTGAATTTTAACACCCATGAGTGCCATATTTAGTGATAGTTAGTTCAAACTGCATATGAACACTCATGGGTGCCATATTTAATGATAGTTAGTTCAAACTGCATATAAATACCCATGGGTGCTATATCTAATGATAGTTAGTTCAAACTGCATATGAACACCCATGTGTGTGAAAATACACTAATACTGACTAAATATTATCATCAATACTCATGTCTTTATTATCACAATTTACTTGAAATTTTCTAATCAGTTTGCACTTTACTATCAATACTTTCATTCGTATATTGTTTGACAAGCATCATGCTGGATTTGGTGTAACGCAAAGAAATTTGCAAAGAAAGCATGACGTCTACTTCTTCCGTTCTCGTGCTGCTCTTGAATTTTTAAAACTGTTAAAGTGTTTTCTTTTGATTTCAATATGCCAATTGATTTAAATTTTTCTGTCTATTACTTTGGCCAGTAGCGATAGCTGCTGGTGGCACCAGGGGTGGCAGTCCTACTTAAAGTCACCAAAACTGTGTATTCACCCTTGGTTAGCGGCTGATGAGGGTAAAGTAAACGCACGTGCCTCAGACAAAAAATGCAACAAACTATCTTTTCAGTCTGTTAAAATATTTATATTTAGTTGTGTCTATATATATATATATATATATATATATATATATATATATATACTGCTAGTATTATTTGTAGGGAGCATATAATTACTAATGTGTTTTATTAAAATGGAAATGAAATCCTTTTTAATATGTATATTATTAGCATATAAACATTGCTTGATATTGGTGTGTGTGTGTGTGTGTGTGTCGGCATACTCACCTCTGAAAGTTGAGCCAGCTCAACCACTGAACACACACGATTCAGTGTTGAGTCTCATGGAAATTTGAACTTCACAAACGGTCCCTAGCCGCATGTATAGATGCTTGTCTAACCAAAGACTAAGGGTACATCAACCCAGTGGTTTAACTGCACCTCCAGGCACTAACCTGAGTATTTCCCGCCCTGGCACAAGATACAGTACCTGGTATTCTTAAACGGTCACCCATCTAACTACTGACCAGGCTCGACGTTGCTTAACTTCGATGATCTGACGAGAACCGGTGTCTCCAAAGCCACTTGACCGTATGATATTGGTAAGCAAGTATATTTCATTTTTAATTTTTCATAGTATAGAAAGAGTGGCTTGTGGACACAGACAGTTTTTTTCTCCTTTTTTTGTTATCTTCCTTCCAAATTGTATCAAGAAATTCTAGTCATGTTCTGTAAACTAGTTTCTGAAAGATTAAATACCCTGGAGAGTCCTCTTGGACTTATAACTACATTGGCTAAAAACTGGCTAATACTAAAGATTACTATCAGTACTACACACTTAGGCACACAGAATCAATTATACATATTTCCCTCTCACTCACCTTCTCATCTGTTTCTCTGTGTACACACACACACACACACACACAGATATATAATAGAAACTGGGAAGCGATGGTAAAAGCTCGGGCTCTGGAATCGTATTACTTGAGTTCAAATCTCGGTCAAAACCATTGCATTCAATTTAGTTGCCTCCGGCAGATGGGGCTCGTTAATTCAGGAGAGCAACTCATCTAGGTGAAGGATAGCAATGAATTAAAAAAGCCCGGCTATAACGAGCACGTAAAAATGGCCTTGTGCCTTACTTTTTTGTGCTCGACCAAGTAAATATGATAAATAATAGAAACAGTCTTAATCTATTACTGAAGAAACAATTGGACAGCAAAGTTAGAGCATTGGTAAAAGCTTGGGCTTTGG